>JASCZW010005943.1:0-193673 GCA_034211315.2 Aedes japonicus | reverse complement strand
GTAGGTAACGGTAAATCTGCTGAAGTCGTCTATAATATTCATCACATACCTGTGCCCGTTTGGCGTCGTGTTCCTCATTGGCCCACAGAGGTCTGTGTGGACAATGTCCAGGATCTCCTTGGACTTCCGTTCCTCAACCGGTGGGAATGGCAAACGAGCTGACTTGCCTTCCATGCAGCATTCACACACCAACTTCAATCCGCAGTCAACGACTTTCACTCCGGTTGCCAAATGCTCCTTATTGATCCGTTGTACCGCTGCCCAATCACGATGGCCAAGGCGCCTATGCCACTGGTGTTGGCAGTTATCGAGATGATCTCCCGACGCTTTCGCAGTAGACTCTGCTACTCTCAGATAGTACACACCACCGGAGCGACATCCCGTCGCGACAACAGCTCCGCTTGAATCCGCAATTCGACAACCATCACTATTAAACACTACACTCAGGTTCTTCTGTGCCAATTTTGTCACCGAGATTAAGTTCGAAGCAAGTCCTGGCACATATTTTACTTCCATCATGTCAATGTTCACAACATTTTCTTCGTCGTCGATTCCATATATACGACCACTACCTTCGCCCAATATTTGGGTCTTCTTTCCATCTGCCAGCGTGATCCAACCACCAGCAAACTCACGGAGCGACGTAAAGAAAGAGCGATCCGATGTCATGTGGGCGCTCGCTCCACTATCGATGAGCCACATCGACGATTTTCCATCGCTAGCCTTGAACGCAACTAACTTCTGTTCAACGTTGGCAGCTTTCGCTTTCGCACCACCACCACCACCACTACCACTAGCCTTGGGCCTCGAATTCTCCACTCCTTTTCCCGCAAAAAACTGCCGGCAGTTCCGTTTAATATGGCCAGGCTTTTTGCAGAAGTGGCACGTTATTTCACGACGATTTTCTGCAGACCACATTGCCTTTTCTCCCTTTCCTGAGGGACCTTCACGCTCCTGACGACGATTAAATTCATCCGAAAGCCTGGATTTGACCGCATCAATCGTTAGGTCATCGTCCGACCGAGAATCGAGAGCAGTAACAATGCCATCGAACGATGGAGGAAGGCTCCGGAGTAGCAGGCAATTTTTTACATCCTTTTCCAACTTCGTACCCGCCGCGTCGAGGCGATCAAAAAGCTCGTCCATCTCTTGCAAATGTTTTTCAAGGTCACCACGTTCCGCGAGATTTGTGGCACAGAGCTTTTTGAGCAACGAAACACGAACCGACCGCGTTGTCTTTTCGTGATAACTCTTCAGAATGTCAAACACTTGCCGCGCATGTTCACAGTCTTTCACTAGAGACAGCTGACTGTCCTCTAACAGTAGCACTAGAGTTAACATTGCCTTTCGGTCTTGGCGTAGCCACACTACCGTTTTCTCTGCCGGAATTTCGTCTTCCACTATATGCCACAACTCGTCACGGGTCAGCAACATTTTCGCTTTTATCTTCCACGTCGACCAGTTCGTTCCGCTCAACTTGGGAACGGAGAATTTCACGTCTACCATCGTAACAAGCACTTTTCGCGAAGCAACAAAAAAAACACTCTTCGCCCGGTGGCGGAACCCTGCTGTATCCAATCTTCGTTAGAGCGAAAAAGAAGAAGCACTTTTCACCCTCAGTTCAATCCGATTGCGAAACAACTTTTCGTTGCGGAAAAACACTCCGTTGCGATCACTACTGGGCCCATAACCTGACGGCAAAATACCGGCGGACAAGTGAAAGCACCAGTGGAAGATTCGGACACGGATACAAAAGAAAGCACGTTTTGGAATGATGCAATCGCTGTTGCTGTCAAAAAAAGATCTGTTGCCAAGGTACTCACAAAAAAGGTGTGCACGCCAAAGCGCGTACTGCAGGGTGTAAGGATGAGTAAATAACAGGTAGGGACAAGCAGTGCTACCAGTTCCACAAAACCATGTTGATCACAACTCAGATATTGCTTTAAAGTCATTATTTAAAAATGGCTTTTAGGCCATGAACATGAATTACTCGAGATATGTTCGATTGGCTCCGCCAAGTGACAATTGGCTCCCGTCGTCGTTGTATAATTTTAAGCATTTTAAACATTTGAGTGTATCATACATATTGTAATATCACACCCCTACCTATCATCGAAAATCATCGCAAAGCAGAACTTACAATCCGTTTCATTATAAACGGGGTGAGAGAGGAATCACATCAATTCAAACAAACTTTCAGACCGTAAAAAACGGCGGTCGTTATATGTTTACCAATCGAATCTCATAATTTAAAAAAAAAAACTGTTTCTGTTTTCCGTTTCCAATAGTTTTGTGTTTCGAAAAATTAAAAGCCCCTGTCTTCACCAGCGGTGTGTGTTGAAAAATGTGGTCTAATTTTGAACTTGTATCGGTGGAAGATGAAACACTGAACAGTGCCTTCTGCACCAACGGTCTGTTCCGGATTTCTAGTGATGAATTGGTAAGTTTCATTTCAACTTAACATAAATTCAAACTTAATGTATAAGCATATTAACTTCCAGGTTGAGAAAAATCCATGCGTTATTGGAATCTTACAGAACCGTCGCATGATTCTGTCGATCGACAAAACGTTGGTTCTGTTCCAAGATGAAAACCGATGCAACGAAGGAAACATCATGGATGTTTCGCACGAAATCGAGTGCATTACAACTTCCGAAAGCGGTGATCTTGTGATTTGCGGTTTGTCGAATGGAACCATTACCGGGTTTCACGTGAAGGGTGCTAATTTGTTCAGTTTGTAAGATAAAATATATGATGAGGGTGGTTGAATTGTGAATCGGAAAGTGATGAAACGCTGTTTTTTTTCTTCCAGGTCTATTCACCCGGATGATTTTAATCCGACTGGTAAAACGTTTGCTGAGCTCCGGCAAGTTAACAGTAGATACTTTATTCAGTGCGATCGGGGTCCGGTATACCAGCTGCTGGTAGATGAAGTGCAGGTGAATGAATCGTTGAAACAGCTGGACAGCAGTGGAATGGACTGTACTATGAATTTCGACGATTGCTTCGTGGTGAATCGAATATTGGAAAAACACCTACGCGAACCGATCACCAGTTTTGTGCCGATGGTTAGTTACGAGTTGGAAAGCGACTTAACTCATCCGCTGATGATGTCCACTAGCACTGAATCGATATACTTTCAAGGGACTGTAGGGTTCGAGAAGATTCCGTTGAAACCGGAGTATTGTGGCATCAAGAAAGTGCTCAATTTGGTTCATTGCTTGTAAGTACATGAAGCATTTTTTTAGATTAGAAACAAACAATATATGTGTTCCAATTTTTATAGCATCGCTCTGACTAATAGTGGCCAACTATTTGAAATTTGTCCAATAACAAGGTTGGCTTTAGATTTGCAAATATCGTACAAAATTGATGATATTATTATCATGGAATGTACTTCAGACGTTATAGAGCTGCTTCTTCTCACGAAAGCAGACGTTAATGGCACCCGTTTGATGAAGATTGTCGACTTTCCTTGTTAGTATAGATTATTGAATAAGAAATAAGTATTATTACAAAAATTATATATTAATTTCATAGCATTGGATTGTAAGTACGAGCTTGACATGGGCGAACACGTATGGCTGGTGCAGCAACCGAAAAGCGCTGTCAACATCTACTACGTTACTGGAAATGCGCACGATAAACAGCAAGTACAGGAAATTGAAATGAAAATTCTCTCCGAAACACAACCATCGCTCCGTTTAAATAAGTTGATTCGCAAGGGTCGTCTCGAAGAAGCGGAAGAATTTGCCAAACAGTTTGATCTAAGTCTGCAACTGATCCATCAGGCCAAAGTTCGATTTTCATTGGCTCAATTGGCCACAAGTAAGTACCCAGAAGGTGAAATGCAGCAACAGGTGTTTACAAGAACGATGGATGTGTTGAAAATGATTGATGATCCCAAATTTTTTGTAACTGTTCGCATGGCGGCGATCCCTGAACGAAACATGAAGAAACAGTTTCTGCGGTTTCTACTAGATAAGGTCGATGTAAGTGATAACTGCGGTCGGTAACAACATAAAATTGGTCTCTTGATATTATGCAATACTTTCAGAAAAACTGCCCTGAAGCGACGGAAATAAATGAACAACTTCTAAGGTTGGATACCCTTAAGCTGATCGATCCATATGAGGTAGATTCGGAGTGGCAACACTTTATCTACCATCAAAATCTCACACAACATTGCATCGAGTTATTCAAAACCGATATGCAAGCTGCATGTCTCATCTGGTCCAGGCATATATCGTCAATAATTCTAAAAGTGGACGCGTTGAAGATCAGCAGTCTTCTTAAATCCATACCCGAAGACACGCCTCCGCTTGATTTAATTCAGTGGCTGATGCACTTTGTGCCACCAATTCTTCAACACCTCCCGCAAATGATGCGCATTTTGATTACATTCGTAATTGGAAAAACAAAGGCACTCCAGTTCGCCCCCTTCTGGCCGAAAGTTGGTCTGACGTTCATCGACGATGTCATTGCGATCTTCAAAGATGTGAAATTTCCAATAATGGACATGCGGTTGCAGTATGAAACGAACATGGAGGAGATGCAACAACTTAGCGATGCCCTCAAAGACCTGACACTGCTCAAGGACAGGTTTAACTTGAATGCAAATATCGATGACTTCCTTCAGGAAACTAAACAACATACGGCCTTTAGACTGATGCAAACAGTACAACTGTCGAATCTCAAACGCATCGTAGTGGAATTCCTATATCCGATGTTCGTTGGTCAAGAAACGCAACTGCAAAATTCTATTATCCAATATATCCAGTTTCTTATCTCAAATCAGAACTACAGCTACTGGGACGAACGTTGTGTCATTTTAGTCGAGGTCATCCACAACGAAGATCTTAAACTGAACTGTATCCTGGATATTCTAAAAGCATCGCCCGTTCCGTGGTCATCCATAATTACCCCGCTGGTAAAGTACGCCAACTCGGACCACCCGATCGCTGGAAGTATTCTGATCGAACAACGCACGCAAATAGTGAAGATTATCAAGGTTAAGTACGGTTGGCCTGTGAAAAGTCAGGATTGTTTGCGTATGTTGGCCAATCGGGTGTTAAAAATGCGCGACGCCACCATGCTAGAGGATATTAAGGAGTTGACCGATTCGGCACCGGAGATTTGCTACGCCGTGGACATGAACGTAATGTTGCGACTAACCGAGTATAACGAGTTCGTTTCGGCTTTACGATACATTGACGGGCTTGCCGATGAACGAAAACAAGATTGCTGTCGGGGATTGGTGGAAATTATTATTGTAAGTATTCATTGTTTTAGGATGCGATTAGATACATTTTCTTGTTTTCTAGTATCAATAAATCCTAGATGGTTTGAGTTGTTTAGTGGAATACTTGTAACTATAAATTAGAAGAAAAATTAGTAATCTCCATTTACTTCCAACTACCTTTGCTTATCTTCGACAGATACGCGTATTTCGTCTACAATGTGCAGACTTCTTCAGTGTTTCGTACTAATAACTCGAATACGCGTATCTGTCGAAGATAAGCAAAGGTAGTTGGAATATTGAATGGAGATTACTAATTTTTCTTCTAATTTATAGTTAGTATCAATAGTTACGCTAATGGAACTTATCTTGGTAATAGTAGTAATATGCAGTGAACTAGAAGAAAGTCTATATTTAACTGTGATTTGAAAAAGCTATGAAAAAGTTTATTTGGCAATGCATTTTTAAGCTTGCTGTGATGAACTCAGTGTACTCTGATCAATGTCGTCTGAACTTCAACACTGCTACTAGATGGCAGTGGCCAATCCAATCATTATGGTGAGATTCTCTGTTCGGGTTCTGGGTAAAGGCGTCGTAAGAATATCTGCTGCCATGGTCTCTGATGGACAAGACTTGCACTGTGGAATTAACATGGATCTTAGTTGCTATAGCTTTGTTCCTCAATGTTATTTTCTCTGTCTAAATTATCTTCATGAATAAACCAACCCTTCCAAATTTTCTTTCAGTTTTCGAAGAAACTGCTTTAGCCATAGTGCTTCTAGAACAGCTTCAACCAGCTAACGTTTGCATTAAAACAATGGAATTTTTTTCCGGCTTGTAGACCAGAACTAATTTTTGACATTTTGACCGAAAGTAATTTTGACGTCTGCCCCAGTATGGGTGAAACGTCAATCTTTGTTGCGTCAACTATAACTATAACTACAACAGTGAACCAATTTCAAATCGCTAGTTGCATATTGATTGTTGATATTATTTAGTGAAACTCGTGGAAATTGGAAAAACTGACAACCTTGATTTCTTTTTTGTTCATGTACGAGTGGACAAAGTTTCGTAACAATATGAGAGCATCATAGAAGGCCTTTTGAAAAAAACACCATACACACTTAGATTTTTTTTGCAGAAATGTGTAAAGTTTTACCGAATTCTCAACAGCTGAACGTTCGGTAATCCGATTTCACGGATTTCGGTAAAATTTTACAGATATCTGTAAAAAAATTACCGGATTTCGGTAAAATTTTACCAAATCCGTAAAATAGGATTACCGAACGTTCAGTTGTTGAGAGTTCGGTAAAACTTTACAGATTTCTGTAAAATAATCTGAGTGTGTAGAATGTCATTTTATATAAAAGCAGAAATCAGTAGTCAATGGGCCGGCCTTCATCGGTTCCGTGATAAAAATAATGTGTGGGTGAAAAGAATATAAATACTAAATTTGGCAACTATTTGAATGCAGAAATAACTTTTGTTCATTGGATCAAATAGTCAATGGCATAGGTCCCATCCATAGATGTAGTTCCGCTGATTATGCGACGATGTCCACAAACTGACTTTTGCTCGTTGATTCTCAGTAACGTTGAAGCAGGCTCTGTAATATGTTAGTATAATGTGTATATTATGTTTTAATAGTAAAGAGTTTGTGACTCGATTATTACATTTGTAAAATCAAGAACAACCCAAGTAACTACGAAGCAGGGCATATGCATTTTGTCTAGTGAATCATTGTAGTTGGGTTAAAGCAGTCCCGCATTAATGATGTAGATTTTGGGTTGCACAAGTGCAATAATATAAACAAATCCCTGTCAAGATAAAAAAGCTTAGGTTGTTTTAGATACGTTCCCGCATCTACAGTGGCTGCTATCTGCTCCATGTCGCCACTGGTTATTAATTTTCGAATACGATTTAGATTTTAAATTATCTTCCAAAGCTTAAATTGATAACGACGTTATGCGACCCATTTTATATTATTGAAAAAAAAAAAAAATAATATGTAGCTATCTCAAAATTGAGTTTGGCGCAGTTTTCTTGTGTTTTGAAAAACAATAAATCAAATTCATAAAATACGATTACTCAGCATTTGACGTTTTGTGACATACAATTTACTTAACATTGAGTATGCTCGAATGAGCGTGTATGTGAGAATACTACACTGAACCGATAAATCATGTAAATTTTATCAGAAAACAAATCCCGCATAACGAAAAACAATTTGCTATATAGTCAAAACTATATTTCGAATGTAAAATATATTATCACATTTTATGTTATTGTTATCGAATAATTGATTCTCATTTTCACCATACAACCTCTACATTAACACATGTGGTTAATGATGGCAAACATTGTCATTGAAAGGTTTTTTATTGTCTGCACTCGGTCTGGATTATCTACCAACTTTTTAGCATACAGTAAGCAAAAATTTTGTTCGTGAAAATTGTCATTTTTTATGGTAACCTAACTTAACCGCCTATTCAGCATATTGTTATTTGGCCGTTGACAATCTGACATACGGTTAAAACTATATACGAGATTGTTAGCTTACAGTTGTCATCTATAAGGGCAAATGTCGTAACAACAACCGAAACGGTCGTCAACAATAAGAGAAAGGGTCCAGTAATGGTTTGTGATTATGCGGGATATAGTTATTTTCCATGTAGCCTTTCGCATAACTTCTATGTGAAAAACACTTAAGCAGCCAAGAGACAGTTCATATTATATTCATTTTTTTTTTTTTTTTTTATTCCTTTATTATCGAGATTTTCAGCCCTGGGCTGGTTCATCTCCTGTCGTAGTCACTCAGATACCTTTTTGGGTATTTTCGCAACTTGTTCGGGGGTGAGATTCGAACTCGTGACTTTGGCGTGAGAGGTATGGATGTTAACCACTACGCCGGGGTCGCCCCCATTATTATATTCATTGGAATAGTCACATAGCAGTTATGTGAAATCCCAATGAAAGTTATTAGTATTGGTTTATGTAATTCAAGTGAAATTTCAATAAGATTGAAATCTTTAATAAATTTTATGTGATATACTAATAGTTTTGAAATGAATTTATTTTAAGATTTTATAATTATTACATTTTTGATTGTTATTTTTGTATTCTCCCCAGCGCGGAAGTAACGATCTTTGATGAAGTTTTTTCAGAAGCAGATAATTTATCATCTCCATGCAAAGCGCTAGGAGCGGACAGTAATTTTATTGCTAGAACAAATAGACATGAAGAGAAAGCGTATTGATAGATCCGTAAGAGAACGGCAGGCTTTTTGAAATTGAATAGATGTAAGTTTGAAAACGAGCGGAGGGCATTTGAGGGATTTCCCCCCTTGCCTATCCTGCATAGGGTAGTATGACAAAGGGTTATGTGCCTGATCGTATACTACCGTTCAAATGCCCTCCGCTCGTTTTCAAACTTACATCTATTCAATTTCAAAAAGCCTGCCGTTCTCTTACGGATCTATCAATACGCTTTCTCTTCATGTCTATTTGTTCTAGCAATAAAATTACTGTCCGCTCCTAGCGCTATACTAATAGTTTTGAAATGAATTTATTTTAAGATTTTATAATTATTACATGCCATTTGAGTTGAATAATAAAACCATTAAACTAAAGATTTGAACCATTGTCTTGACGTTTAGCTATGTGATCGCAGACTGCATCGCCGGGTTCAAGACGTGGTCCTTCATTAACACCAGAGATCTCGAGGATGTCCGAGCGCCTCCTGTGGTTTAAGTCGATGACTAAAGAGTCCTCGATGGAAGTTGATTGCTCCTTAACGCAAAAGTTGGGAGCTAGCGCTCAAAGAATATTCGGCTTCTGTGAAACATTAATTAACAAAATTGTAGATAAATTATTTACGTTCACCTGTTATGCACCAGAATACATACATTCCGTTTCCTCCAAGCATCGATGTACACACTTAGATTTTATTACAGTATACTGTAATTTTTTACCGAATATGAAACAGCTGAACATTCGGTAATCAATTCGGTAGTTTTCCAACTTTACAATACGTTCAGTAAATTTTACTTCGCTACTGAGCTGTCAAAACTTACCGAAATGTTCTGTAATTTTTGCTGAACGATTGGTAACGCGAGCTGTCACATTTTTACTGGAAATGATGCAATAAATTTACAGTTGCTCAGCAAAATTTACAGATTCGTTTGTAAACGGGTTTTTAATGATTTTCTTTCTTTCTTGATTTTTTACATTAAGAATAATGAATGAGTTAAATTGATATGTTATTCCCTTTCAGTTCTTGTTCATTTCCGTTGATTCAGATTTGTTTTAGTGTTAATAAGCATTTAGAAAAATGTTTAAAAACTGCATGCTTATCTATAACGTAAATAGAAAGACAATGTATCAACATAATTTTTTTCAACGATGTTAAAATATATATTAGGAGCTTCCCATCAAACGCTGCTGCAATCAAATAATTCCTGTGGTAAGCCAAAAACTTCCCTTCCTGGCGAGTGGGGCTACGGTCCCGGAAAGTTGATGTATATTCCTTCATTTATGGCACGTATTTTTGGCTGCACCGCGAAGTTCAACCCAGAGGACTGAAGCAGGCGTTAGTTCTTGAAGCCTGCTACTTTTGGTGTGGCGCTAGTGACGATTTGAACAATTTAAGTTCGGTTCACAGTGGATTATAATTCCTTATGATATTTCTTCTATCAACCTACTAGTATCAGTAATGTAGATAAAACATTATTATACCTTGCTGATAAACAATGAAAAAATACTATCGTTGTGATAATCACTGCACTACTCTACTTTACTCTCGAATCATATTAACGAAAATTACGCCAACTTTCACCGCGTATATTGTGTTTGCTGCCTACAGCCTTCAAGAAAATCGAGCTGTCAAATTAGCACCACATGCAGCACCAAATTTTCGGCTTCACGATTGTTGTTCGTGGATGACAGTCGCTTCAGTCCTGTGGTTCAACCGAGCTGGTAAACATTCAACTTTAAAATGGCTGGAAAAAGTTGTGTTTGACAGCATGGAATAAATTAACAATCAGTTCGGTACTTTTTTTTACTGAATATTTTGCAAAAGATTAAATTTACAGTACATTCGTAATTATTGTTACAATGTTGCGGAACTGTAGCAATCTACAATTTCGATCGGTAGTGTTTTTTACAATTTTCGGTAGTTCTCTGTAAATTACAGAAATTCAGTATTTTCGACTGCTGGAATTTAGTAAAACGTCATATTTTACAAAATGTTCGGTGAAATTTCTTTTTTACAGAACGAATTCAGCAAAAAAAAGTACCGAATAAGATTTTGGAAATTTGGTGTGTAGTCGAAAATACAAATTGGATGCAAAATCGTCGACCAAATGCGTTACCAGTTCGTATAACTGAATTTCACACTCTAATATAATAAAGAGATTAAGTTTTCTCATCATCTACATGGTTTTACGAAAAATGTGCTGCAAAATTTCCAGTGATTTCATCTAGAATCCTAAATCCGCTAGCAGTGGAATACTACGATTCGCCATCGTGAAAATACTGCTAGGGAAACCACATTTTTTTCATAATCAAAATCACATAAGATTCATCTGACAACACACTTAACCTTTGTTCTCATACACTGTATCGTTTTGTCAGATGAATATTATTGGGTTTCATAATACTGTTTATGTGTTTTTCACATGACATTCAATGGATACACATAAAATTAATGAGTATATGATCTGTGTAAAGCTATGTGATGTTTTTAATAATTTTAATGTTGTTTCTTGGTTCAGTGTATCAATGATGCTATATAAGGTCTGGGGCAAACCACTGCTTGCTTGTATTGGAAGCAAAAATAATGTAAACATTGCTGAGCCGACGAGTGATGACGTAACACTATTGAACTTTCTACTGACGGGCATAGGTTCAGATGAAAAAAATCGGTTCAAACGTTTATTATGAATGCTGAATTGTAAAAATAATCATTATACAAATGCCATTTATTGAGCAGAAGCATTTCCTCCCGATAACATGGATCATTTATAGTGAATTTAACTAAGGTAATTGAATTCTTGCCACACAAACTTTCAAACGCTGAGACTTGACAATCGAGTAGTGATATAGAGCCAATTTTCCATCATCGGTAGACTGGAATCGGTTGAAAAATTAAGTTTTGTAGCGCATACAATGAACGATCACGGAGCAAACAAATCAAAATAAATAGTATGACGTACCACTTTGCGAGCTTTTGCGTAGCGTGCGCAAGGAGTGCAGTGGTGTTAGTGTCATGAGCGAATTTTGCTCATTTCACTAATATTGTTGTGGCTACTGCGTCAGACCTTATATAGACGTCATTGTCAGTGTATGACATCTGAAAATATACTTCACACGGTAATCTTTATTGTTAATAACTATAGCGTTGCTCTTATGACTATAAAGTATGCTTTTTCGAGGGAAACTGGGACTACGCTAAAAAGGAGTATATTACTTTTACTCCCTTTGCGTAAACTGAACATACCGTAATTGCGCTATATTTTGCGCATTTAAGAAATTATTAATTTGATATCATTATGGAAAAGGCCTAGAAAGAGTTACACAATTCTTGTCTTGCTCTTATTACGTTGTGTCAAGTCTATTAAAAGAGCGCAATGCAGCCTCGTAACTGATCGAAAATTTATTAAAAAAAATAATTTCTGGATTGATGTATGTGTTCCCATTGTAACAATTTGTGTGGTATAGTTTTAGCAATATAAATGAATTTTGATAGTAAAGTAGGGTAAGTCTACTAATTTTCGACCTAGCTATAAATCGATTTATGTTTAAAAAGTGATAGTTAGTAAATTTGTGTTTCTCAGAGACTTCTATTCATTTGTGTATTATGGGGAATTTTCCATAGATTTTTGCCAAAAAATATGTGTTTATTTATTTATTTATTTCGTCAACCATTTGTAGACTAGTACATAGACAATTTGCTTTTTCTTAACTATACATAAATATAAAAATTAATTAGTTTTGTATCCTCAGGGACTTAAAATACCGTTTCAATTTATACCGAGACATTGTAACGTCAATGGCTTCACAGTGTTGATTATAGGAATCCATCATGTTATTTATTGGTCCATTTTTAGCATATTCCGTGCGATGATGGTTTAGAGCAAATAAATTACGATTTCGAAGTCGTCTAATTGGTGCATAAAAATTTAATTTAGAAAGTAGTTCGGCTGATTCAACACGCTGCGAAACGATATCGTTTACAAATGAAACCATCGCATATTCTCGTCGTTCTTTCAATGTTTGGATGTCAATCAACATGCAGCGAGCTTCATATGATGGAAGACGATGTGAGGCCCAGCCTAGCTTACGAAGAGCATATAAAAGAAATTGCTTTTGTACTGATTCTATTCTTTCTTCATGTATACCATGGACCATGGACGAAGAGACCACACAATGCTGCAATATTCCAGTATAGACCTCTCATAGGCAATATATAGAGTTTTAATAGTGTACGGGTCTTGAAAGTTGTTGCAGAAGCGTTTAATAAACCCTAACATGCTATTTGCCTTGTGTATGATAGTGTTGTAGTGGTCTATAAAATTAAGTTTAGAGTCTAAGATAATTCCTAAATCCCTCACATTTTCACACTTTTCTACATTCTGATTTCCTAATGCAATTACAATGTTGGTTGTTGTTAATTTTCTGCTAAAAGATATTAAATTGCATTTTTTTAAATTCAGTTCCGATAAGCTTTTCTTACACCAGATGTAGAATGTATGAATTTCATACTGGAATATATTGATGTCTTCTTTATTTTTGATTTCCAAGTACAGCTTCATGTCGTCGTCATGAATTAGCATAAATTAGATTTTTGAGGACGAAGGAAATGTCGTTGACGTATAAAATAAAAAGAAGTGGTCCTAAATGGGAGCCTTTGGGGACTCCTGAAGTAACTTGAATGGGATTTGATTTCTTTCCATTGAATTTTGTATTTGTTGTTATTTGTTAGTTAAATATGATTCAAGCCACTTCAAGATTCCAGACTCAATTCCAATTTTTTGCAGTTTGAAAAGTAACATTGGTATGTCAACACGATCAAATGCCTTGCTAAAGTCTGTGTAAAGAGCTTCAACATGGTTCCCATTATCCATTGCATTCAGTGAATAATTTACAAATTCTAGTAAGTTCGTGGATGTTGAGCGGCCTTTGAAAAAACCGTGTTGATTGTCCGTTATTCGATTTTTAATTTGAAGAAATAATGTTTTATTGACAATTGCCTCGAAAAGTTTGGGAATGCAAGAGATAATAGCGATTCCACGATAGGGCCTTTTGAGGGGTCTAAATTTTTTAAACCCTGCAAAATATCCTGAACCTAAAGTTGGTTGACACCAATATTCCTTGGATATTCTGGATAAAATGCAAAGTAATCGCGGTCGCTATCTTCTTCCGAATATGTCGTGTAGATTTCTTGAAAAAAATTTGAAAAAAGATTGCAGATTTTTTCCGAGTTAACTCCAACCTGTTCGTCAAGATGCATTGTTGATGGAAAATTGTCTGATTTTAATTGTTTTGACGTTATTAAAAAAGTTTTTTGGACAAGACTTAATTTCAAGTTCAGTTTTTGCATTAAATACTTCAAATGCATTACTGATTGCCAAGTTCAATTGATCGCATATTTCCAAGTAAGTTGCTAATTGTTCACTGCTTTTGTGTTTTTTTTGTAAATTTTGTGGGCTTTTTGTTTGTGATTCTTTATAGTTTTGATTTCTCTGGTAAACCAGACTGGATGTTTAGTGTTTCCGTGACGTTTTTTCTTTAATGGAATCTTTTGTGAGATAATTTTGGATAGGATTTCGTAGAATACGCCAACAGATGATTCGACATTTCCTTCGTCCCTAAAAATTTGTTGCCAGTTGATACAGTTTAATTTGTTTTTTATATTCTCATAGTTCGCGAGCTTGTATTCAAAAACTTTTTCATATTCGTAGTCGTTGGGTCTTTGATATTCATGTATGAATAGTGAATATTCAATTGCTGTGTGAAACTTTTCGTTTTTCCATACTGGGTTCAATGATTCGGTCACACAGAAATCTTCATGAATCTTGTCATGGAGGTCAAGATAGCAATTTCCTTGGTTTTTTACATGGTTAATTTGATTCAGACCTAATTTAGCAATTTCATCAAACATGAAATGTAAAGTGATATTATCTCCAACGACTGGGAGAAGCATGTTTTCATTTTCAGAGTCTAAAATGATGTCGGCGTTGTTTTGATTAAAGTCCCCATAGATGTGAACTTTTACTTCAGGAGGTAGTTCAGATAATATTTTTTCTGCGCATTTGAAAAACTTTTCATATGTAATTTTGTTAGTATTAAGTGGTGGCAAATACACAGAGGCTAACACGTGTGTTTCACCTGCTATGAAAAATTTCACCCATACATGCTCAAATTCATTAAATTTTGTAGTTGTAATAATTTCTGAATTAAAATTGGCAGAAACAGCTATGAGGACTCCACCACCTGATTTCTTTTCAGACTCATGAAGGTTCCTATCGTTTCTAAATACATTATACACACTTCCAAATATTTCTTCACTACGCACGCTTTCGTCCCAGCTAGTTTCAGTTGCCAGAATAACCGAAAAGGACGAACTTAATAAATTATTATAAATTTCCTTCATTTTGGCTGGGCTTTTCATGCGATTGAAATTTTGACAGTAAATCAAAATTTCAGTCGCATTCTGTTTACATGAAGAAATTGTTGAAAGTGTGTCGGTTGACAAAATATTATTATTATCACTATATATCTCTTCATTCATATCTGCTTCCAAAGAAGGCGTCATTACTTCCGAAAATGTGAAGAGGAGTGAAATTTGGTTGTGCTCTCGCGCAGTTGCTGCAGGCGGTGCGTCCGTTCACTGGACAGGAATCGCTGATAAGTTTCCAGATCGGCTGCTGCTTCAGTTGCATTCATTCCATACTCCTGATGAACTTCTGCGAAGATGCGTTGCAGATGGTCTGGAGCCGTTGGAAGGCCTTCGGATGCAAGCAGTATTTTGATGCTTGTTGACGTCATTCCATCTACGCAGACTATAGTAGGCTGGTCCTTCATATAGGCAAGGTATAGGCGGACGATTTTCATTATTCTTGGGTCGCGTAGTCCGTCCCCTTCCGCCGATTGTTCAGTATGGCGTACAATAGGTGGCCGCATCGGGTCAAGTTCAAATTGCCTGTCTGTGTTCCTGATTGGAGGCAGCATGTTTTGGCTTTGCTGCAGTTCGATATCTTGATTTTGTTGTTGCTGTTGTTGCTGATTTGCTGGGTGTTGTTGGTTCGCTGGCTGTGGTTGTTGTTGTTGTTGCTGTTGTTGGTTGTTAGAAGGCAGTAGTAGTGCAGTACTTTCAGCCACTATTTGCACGATATTGGGTGAATGCTGGCTCTGCTTTTCTGGTTGGTATAGATTTATTGTTTCACCTTGTATGAAGCTAAACTTTGAAGCCGAGAGTGTGGATTATTAGCCGTGCAGGTAGACAAGATATCGGTTTCCGGTTTATGCCTTATAAGGTTGAACATCGGGTAAACGGAACGCTTTTCAAAAAACATCCTCTTCAACATTATTGGTGTTCTGTCCCGCCTCTTTTTCTGTGGCCTCTTTTTCAGCAATAGCAGTTTCTGTCACCATTGGTTAATTTCGAGTGGAGTAAGTGATGTGCTCAGATTGTAAGCAATTTTTAGGTGACATCAAGAAAAACTGCACGTTGATCAACTGTAACAAACGAAATATCTTTTTAGTATCATGCAATATATACAAATGGTTTGTTTGATCTTACCAGGCAATTTTGATTCACCAAATCCATCTTCATCGGAATGGCACCCTGTCGAACTGAGATGCCACGAGTGACCATTTGCATGGCTATGGCCAAATTATCCGAAGAATACCGCATATACTTTCCCTCGGAAGCCAACATGATGAACTGTAAACAATAAGGAACATGGTGAAAAAATTGATGCCATATTTTGCGCATCAAATTATGCAAATTTTCTGATAAAGTGTTACACAAACAGCAGAAATGTTATGTGATGAATGTAGTACATACCTGTTTTCTTCATATGGTAGTGATTTCAGCTTTTTAAACTGTTTGTCTGGTAATAAAATCTCTTGTGATAATTGACACTTGTCTTAGCACATACGCTAACAGGGCGGAAAATTTGATGATTTAGAAATGCGCACAACTGTTTACGAACCGCGGTTTGAGGTATGAGCATTTTTTCTCATCATTTATCCCATTAATCGAAAGGCAATAATACAAGCTATTCGTGTCGAAAGTCAATCTCAAAAAGGAACAAATCATAGTTACAGCACCAAATATACGAAACTGTGCAAAATTAGGCAATGCGCAAATATAGCGAACTTACGGTATTTTGGTTATTCAATCCATAAAACAAATGGATAAACAACAACACAATTTGTCACAAAAATGAAAAGTGTTCTTTTAGTCGTTTCCCTAAGATTGAAAGTAAGAAGTGAGTGAATTGCAGCCTAACCCGCGAGTATCACACCTGATGCTAGTGCCTTTATATAAACGTTCTACAACGTGGCAGTGAAAAAATGCCTAGAATATGTGATACTTTCACTACTGGTCAAATTCTTGGTCTCACATGCATGTTTATAGCATGAGATAAGCCCTCTCACCGTCGACAAGGTGTAAAATCTGACCCACGAGAGGGGTGAACTCCAACAACTTAGAACAAAAAGAACACTCGAAACCTGTAACTTTTCAATACATTCTCAACCTTTAGTTTCTGCAATTACACCGCAATTCCAGAAAGACGTAGTCGACAAAAGCACGTAAATTTTCCTTTTTTTATCTTTCAGCAAATGTTGGATAACGGACAACCGGACGATCCACACACAGAAAACTATGTCGAGCTGTTGCAGATGCTCAAATTCCGCTGTCCTTCGATGATTCAATCCGAGGTCCAGGAAATGCTGTTTATCTTTAACCTTCGCAAAGAGTTCAAGCTGGAGGTTCGACGCGAGCATTTGGCCAACAATTCCGACCGTCAAAAGTTACTGCAAGTTGGTATAAAGAATTTACTGCACAAAATCAAACACGATCGCGAGACATTTGTCCCCGCGTTGTTGGGTGGCATGAAGCGCTTAACACAGGCACTGCAGTTCGATATACTAGAAGGTCTGTATGAGGTGTTGAAGATGATCGGAAATGTGCATGTCAGTTGTGCCGTATTGGCCAAGATCGCGGAAATAATCGATCTGGATAGGAGAACGCACCAAAGCTTACATCGTTTGGTGGCATTGCTATTGGTTCAACAGATGCGATACTTTGAGGATTCGAGTTCAAACTGGGAGTTGGACCCGTTGGCATATCCCCTAGCAGATAAGCTGCTAAGAAGCTGCTACGATGAAGCAAAATTCCCTGGGATAGTTAAACTGGAACTATTAAGATGGGTTCAGCTGGGAAGCCATTACTACGATGTTGATGTTTTGGAAGAGTACAGCAAGCGGACAGCCTTATCAGAAAAAGTGTTCAAAACTATTTTTGAAACAGCCAATGGCGACAATGTTCCCACAAGAAGAAGTAATAAACGTGACTTCCTGTCGGCTTTTGATATGATACAAACGAAAAATGATGCAATGGAAGTGACAAACCATTTGGACGGCCAGGAAACCGTGATCAAGTGTATCGGACAGGCGTTACAGGTCGTTGTGGGAAGTTTGAAAACGGAGACCATGGAACCGCCGCACCGTTACATTCACGAGTTGATTGCTCCGATTGAAATGGAAACCGTTTCAATGGACTTCCAATCCACTCTGGAATCCTTAATCAAGCACAAAAAGTATCCAGCAGCCATTAAGTTGGTAGAACTAGTTCTAACGTATGAAGAAGCAACGGGTGTTGTTATTCCAGCTGAATTCGCAGAAAACTTACGGCGCAAATCGCTGAAGTACTTCCTGTCGCAAAAAGAACCGGATTACAGCAGTAAGTCGCAATTATTGTTCTTCAGTAATTATCGTTAATTGTCCTTACCTATTTCAGTGGCAATTGCAATTCTGTTCAGATGCTCATCGCGCGAGAAATGTTTGGAATACCTACGGACTAACATGGTGAATGAATTTCAACGGGCCGCATTCCATACTCTGCTGGAGTTCTACTACATCAACATCGGAGAGATGGAACGAGCCGTCGATGAACGGGGCCACCGTATGCGCTTTAACTTCTTCTACGAGTTGTGCAAACTGGATCCTACGCTAAAGACAAAGAAAACGCTCTCATTCCACAACATATCGGAACTAACTAAGGAGATGAAGAGCAAGGTTTTGAGTGTAGATCTGTTGCGCAAATTGAGTGAGAACTTCTCTTGGGACTATCAGCAAGTACTGATTTCACAAGTAATCACAGTGCTGAGTATGCAGGAACTTGAATTTGAGGTACAGCAAGACGCATTCGGAAAAGAAGTTGTTGTCATTAAAACAACCGTCGAGAACATCCTTAAGCAGTGTCAGCCGTACATAAACGAAATTACAAACCACGTGCTGCTGAGTACAAAGCTGACAAAATTCTTAGAGGAAATCAATTTCTACTTCTATGAAATGTACCTTAGCGTTTTGGAAATATTTACTCAAATCAATATGATGCAAGAGGAACTAATTATTTGGGAAAGGATTCTGGTTTACCTACGAGATGGCCTGACTATAAAACGCAACCATCGGGCTGGGCAGATCGAGCTAGACGCATGGTTGAAACTACAACCAGATGGTGGTATGCTTCCAAAAATAGCAAAATATCGGCTCCCATTCCTGCTGCTAGTACGCCATCCCCTGAAAAGTCTGCTAAAGGAAGGAATTACTATTGAAAATTACAAAAAGATTTTGCTGCTTGTACAGATGAAAGCACCACTGGAAAACATGGATCCAGTGGAGTTGCAGGACTATTTCTGCAAATCTGCTGTACTCAACTCAATTTCCGAGTACAAAATACAGGCGGAGGAGTTGGCCCCAGCTGCCGGATGGCATCTGCAACCCGTCAACAATGCATTCCTTCAATCGGTAAGTCCTCCATTTTCCCGGCATAAGAACATTTCAACACATTTTCAATTCAAATTTTCCAGATATTGCGCGTTGTAGATTGCGTTTCAGATCTTTCGTCGAAGCTGTTCATCTTGTATTATGTGACTAATAATGCCCCGGAGGGAGCGGACCAGGTGGAGGCTGCATTCGAGTGTTACAAGTTCGCTTGCCAGCACGAGGATGCCTTGGCTAACAACGTCGACACAAAAGATAAAATGGAGAAAATTATTCGTAAATATCCCATCTATAAGACACAGCACTTACTACTACAGTACGGCATAAACGACGATAAATTGTGCGCACTGGTCAAAAATCCACGGGAACTAATAAATGCACTCTACAGCGAGACGATACAGCGAAAGGTTGATATCAATAGCTTGGTTTGTGAGATTGCAAAACTCCACCAGCTGGATATAGACGCGATTCAGGTTAGTTTGATTCAAAAGTGGCTCTCGATATTCGGACCAAGCAACGATTCTAACGGGAATATGGAAGAGACCATGTACGAAGATCATAACATGTCGGTAGATGAGTCGGACAATGACGTTTCAGCTGATGAATATGTTGCTCGAGCGCACTATATTCTCAAAAGTTGGAACAAAGAAAAGAGTGTACAGTTCCTCATTACGCAACTCTGCACTGGAGATGCTGGTGTAGATGCCAAAAAGCAGTTGCAAATCTACGACTGCTTCAGTAAATTGATCGACGATCATTGCATGTCCTACGTTGATGTGTTTAATCCGAACCATTACATTGTGCTGAAATGCATTTACTTCCTGAAATCACTCGGATTCAACAATTTGACGGTCAGTAAATTTGAGGAGACCGAAAAAATGTCACTTCTGAAGCGCCTCTGGCAATCGCATGCTACCAACACCAAGGGCTTAGAAGTGATCGCATACATTTGCTTGGGATATGACATTTTCGTGCCACAGATTTGGAACGGAGTACTGAAGCAAATGGCCCGTACCAATATGATAAGCCATCTTACCATGCTGCTGGATGTAATTTCGGCTCGGAAGCAACTGAACAACCTGGAAGGTTTCCGTATGGCATGGGAAACTCTCATAAAGGCTCCATTCCGAAATGCCAGTCGCATTCGATCGTTCGAAGAAGATGTTTTACTAGCTAAGTCGTTAATCATGCTTCAAAAGTGTCCTATTTCGTCGTCATTGAACCTACTGGAAATAGCGGAAATTTGCGTCAACGCAAATCGAGCTAATATGGCTGCGATTTTAATACCATACTCTAACGATGCCCAGAAAGATTCAATTAAGAAGGTAATATCTTCGTTGCGTTCTACACATTCGTGAGACTACATCTTTGTCTTTATCTTTCAGCTCGTTTTAAATAACTTGGAACCTACTCTGAGGCAGCAAATACTAGAACTGGAAGAATTCGGTGTCGCATCCGTGATTACCAAAGCCGTGTGCAGTGAGCTCAATCTCAACAAGTGAACGTTGAAATCTCTCTCTCTCTCTCTCTCGCTCTCTTATTATATAGAGGTTTTAAAAAGCACCGTTGCTACCTCTGGCGCCACTCTCGAAATATATCAGCTTATGCTTATAATCGGATTATTTTTTTTTGAAGCGTAATTTCGTACGGTACCTCAAAAAAGGGTATATTTGTGTTTGAGGAAAGAAATCCTTGGTCTTAATGTAAAATGTGTTTAGAAGGAGAAAGTAACGCATCGAACATTGGAAGGCAATACGAGCTAAGAAAACTAGTGAGTGTGAAAAATGTATAGAGGAAAGGCTTGTAAGATGGAACGGCTTTAAAGATGGAACAGCGCCATTTTTGACATTCATAGCGACAATACGATCGCGCTGACAAGTGTTAACCTCATTTTTTTACTATTCTTCAATTTTCATTTGCTTTTGGAGTGAATACACTCATTCGATTTAGCTCTTCCAGGTTTCATTGTTCGAAAGTGGTGGAATAATTAAAATAGAAACTATTTCTTTTGCTTAATAAGTGGAAATTTCCCAGTGAGATCAAAAGGTTAACATTGGTGTTGGCTAGCATTTTTGGTGTATTTTTATGATCCGAAGGCATTTTCAAACAAATCCCAAAGTGAAACAATTTTTTTATGTTTTGTGTTTATGGCGTCATGTTTGTAAGATGGAACACTGTTGAGCTTATACGGTTGAACACATTTTTTTTCGTTTTAAAACATATGAATGACATTTTTTATGTTTAAAAATGCCATGCAATCAAAAATAAATTGAAATATAACAATACATTTTTTGAAATTGCAATTTTCAATGTATTTCGAAAAAAGGCCATAATTTACTATAAATAATCAGTTCCGTGAGCAAACTTGGAGCCCTTTAGTTCCTCTTTTGAAAAATCTTCGAAAAAATAAAAATTATAAATGTTACGAGCAAAAAACGAATCGTGTTCTTACAAGCCATGTTTTGAAATTGCAATTTTGGATGGATTTCGAAAATAGGCCATAACTTTTTTTTGATGCCTACAAATAATCACTTTCTCGACTAAAGTTGGAGCCTATTAGATCTTCTTTCGAAAGATGTCTTTGGATCCGCGAAAAAATAAAAATTGTACATGTTATGAGCAAAAAACGGATCGTGTTCCATCTTACAAGCCTTTGCTATATTGATTGTTTGTGATTTTTTCAGCTCAGATTGCTCTGGATTCCGTGTGGGAAGGTAAGTGGTTCTGTTTTAATTTGTTTATTTATTTCAATTAAGGGAACTAAAACCTTCATGTATCTACACTCAGGCAAAAAATGCTTATGATTTTTATAAGAACTAACTTATGAAGCGTTTTTTATTATTTTATCATGTTTTCATCATGATTATTATGGATTTCACACGTTTTGAACGAAATTCATACGACCTTATATTCTATTTCATAAGCGCTCCTATGAAATCCGTGTGTCACATCAATGTGAAAAAACTCAAATGCCCTGAATAAGACAAATTACTACCGAAAGTGAATTGCTGTCAGACCTACCGATATGTTTTCGTTTTACGCACGTTTAGAGGTAAAATATTGTTTCAAAAGAACATTATCTTACCACAGAAGCTGTAGAACGTTTATATGTACTAAGTTTTATACATATTGATACCCCTTCCAGAGTACATGAAGTAGCCCATAAGGGTTTATATAGAAATAAATTTATTTTCGATTAATAGAACATTCTAATCTCTTTTAATTTAAAGGTTACATGCATAATACCGATCCTGCCAAATGGGTGTTGATGCTGTAACAAACTAGCACTTTGGGGAAATGGGTTTCAGCATCGATACGGTTTTTAAAGGTCGGTATTATGAATGTTGAACATTGGCCAAACAGAAATAGAATTTCATTAGAATGGCTTATGAAATTTCTATAATAGAATAGAGGCTCTTTCATAAGATACTCTTATAAAAATCGAAGAACATACCTATTATGAAAAAATCAAAAACGCCAATGACGTCAATTCATAAGTAGATCTTACGATTTTCAAAGTTTTTCATAAGTTTTAAGAGTGTTTCATAAGTGATAAGATACACTTATTACGTTCATACGATAAATTTTCAGTGTATGTATTTGAATTGTTTTACAAAAGTAAAACTTGCATCATTGCGTACAGTAAAATATTCCGATCTAAAATCGGTTCTGAAACACATTTGTTTTGAAAATAATCTTCTCCCATTATTGGATATTCCTTCACGTTGCGTGAAGTTTAAGGAGGTACAGGACGGGATTTGACAACGGCAGTCATTATATAGGTATTTTGGGGAGAGGAACAAAAAGCCGAATCACAAAAGGCCGAACAAAAAAAGGCCGAAACAAAAAAGGTCGAAAATGTATGTAGCTACCACAAAAGGCCGAAACTCATTAGGCCGAATCCCAAAAGGCCGAAATTTTTAAAATTTAACATAAAAAGGCCGAAACCACAGAAAAGTGAACATTCTTTAAATCTTCAGTCAGCCATTAAATTGGGGAAAACACAGTTAGCATTAATTATTTATTTCTAGTTTCGGTAGTTGACATCAATAAAATAGTAGTAGAAAAAGTAAAAAAAAAATTAATACAAACATCATGTTAGACTCGCTTTGGTCTAGATGATAGCACAGAGCAATACTCTCAACAAAATCGTCATCTGCGATAGCATCACTTTTTGAGCATATATCTCGAATCTTGTCTATAACAGTTGAAGAAGCTTGTTGAACATTTCCTTGCAAAATCCTGAGGATTTTCTCCTCAATTTCATTGTGCTCTGCCCTCAGCTCCGTTATGATCCTTGTAATGAATGGACAGATGGTTGCTGCCCACAAATACTGTCCAACGGCGATGCCAAGCTTCCAAAGCATTAGTTGTTAGCGGCAGTCTTTGAAGCACAGCTCGATGATTGGACCAAAGGGCCGGGTGGAAAATCGGCCTGTTGTTATTGTTTCTACCAGACACATATGTTCCCTTGAAGTATTCCAGAAAACCTGACAGTTTTTTAGGAATAGTTTTGGTAATACGCTCGTAAGCTCCAGCAATCCTTGAGTAAAGCAGGAATGACAGCGCCTGAAATTTCAAATAAAATATAAATCGGAAGTCGGTATTTATTGGGTTGTTTCTACAAACCTGCAGACGTTTCACTGCCATGTAGACATCAATTTCATTGGAGTATGAATTTTTTAGTCCCCTGAAGCTCAGCTGTTTGATTAGGTTTTGAGCCAAATGGAAGTAACACAAGAAGCCTCCGGAAATATGTCTTTGAGAACCTTCACAACAGCCTTCTCAAAATAAGAAATGATAAACTTCGGATTGAGGATAATCTGTGCCTCTTGGCATACTTCCAATAATGCTTCGAAGGCGCAGGCGTACGTTTCCTGGTTTTGTTGTTCAGCAACATGAATACAAGAGGAACAACTGCTTCGTAGTCCTCATACCCAATAGATCCATGGATGGAGTACATTTGCGTGAACTTTAGGGGAACGGTTGCGAATGTGCCATCGACCAGCCAATATCGGGAAGCAGCTAAGCGCTGCAAATTTACCGCCGTGGCAAATATCATAATATGGCTGCTTTCGTTCCAGATATACTTTTGCAGAAAAAGTTGCCCATTGGATGCCTTTTTGAACTCTTCCGGGATAATGAACTCGCCGTCCTGTTCGACAACCCGATGTCCATCAATTCGTGCCTCTCGGTGTCTCAAAATCAACATTTTCTGGGACTTATTAGAAACTCAGGCTTGGACGATAGGTGTGCACTGGGTTGCAACCTGCCGTATAATTTTCAATGGAATTTCTGCCGATTCTACAGCTTTCCTTTGCAGCTCAGACTTGTAATTTTTCTCAACTTCGTCTAGCAGATTTGGATCGTGATTATGGGCCTCGCGATGTACCACTAGAACATGCGCTCCATTTTCTATTCGGGTGACTGCTCTGCCTTTGCAGGCTACTTCGTCATTTTTTTCCGCATGCTTTCTCGTAGCGCAGTCCCAATAGAATCGTCCGTCGGTCTGATTTGAGTAAAAATAATTAATGTAAATATATATATACATGCACCTTAAATGAAATACATACCTCCTTGTTCTTGTTAAAAAGAAAACCGTCGATGTTCAGCATTTCCTTTCCTTTTTGCGACGTCACAATGCTTACTCTGGGTGTTTCTTCCTCGTCGAAAAAACCATTAAACTCATCCACGACGCTCATTTTCTTTCAAAACTCTTCAACTTTCGATGCAAATCACGTTACACTCGCTACACTCGGTACATGCACGGCCAAAAGCAAACTGATGCTATGTATTGCGATTGCAGGCGAACGTTTTCTTAGCGCCTTCTTCCTCGCTAAATTCTATCTCAGCAAACGACTGGGCGAATATGTAAACATAAGGCTGTTTAATGAGAGCTCGCGATCACTCGCAACCTCTTTTTTGTCTCTTTTCCGCATTCGTTCAGGGTTTCGTGCCAGAAAGAGTTAGCATGCTACTCGGAGATAGCTCGAGCTCTCATTAAACAGACCCATAAGGAAGCTCAGCATTTTTCATTCAATTTTTCATTTTGATCCTCAAGACATTCGCGATTAAAACATAGTATAAGTTTATTAATTTCGCAAAATTCTAATATAAACGCACGGAATTCTCGTTTTAATAAATAATACTCGTTTGATATTCTGGAAATACTTTACAAAGTTTTCTTAGATCAGGCATGAAAAATCTAAATTGCTTGTAGACTAAATGAAATAAATTGGAATCGAAGCGTAGAAAATGTTTCGAACGATTGAGGTCAAAATTTTGGAAATCAATCGAGGAATGACTTAGTTATTAACATTCAAAACCTAAGCATAATTCGTGACGCTCCAAGTTTTTGTACTCACAACGTGCACCCCTGTATTAAAAACAAAGACGTAGTCCAACGTCAAAAAAAATCCTGTGGCAGAAAAAAATCACTCACGAACGCGGAAATTAATGACTGGATACCATTCAGTCAAGCAACCAAAATCTCTTGACGCTTGAATAGTCAGGTATGTGCTTTGCTGTGGTGTGAATCAGTTGTGTGGAACACAGGGGCAACGGAATGACTGAGCACAGCAAAATAAGTAAACACGAATGTATTGCGTGACTGAAAGAAGAGAGCGAAAATTGTACACAATGACTTTTTTTTTACTCGTCATTCATGACGGGTGTCAATTTTTTCGAGCTCTGGTCATGCTTACTAAATCCTGCTTCATTGATAATTGTCAGCAATGTTAAAATCTGGAATTGAACCGATTTCGATGAAGCGTTGAAGCTATCAATTATATCTTTGACAACTGGTACCTCAGCATCTTGATAGTATGCTGAACAATTCACGTCCAAATTTTTTTAAGTGCATTCACAGCTTGTTTGGATAATTGACATCGGGAACCCTCCCCCCCCTCTTTGGATTCCAAGTCGCGATAGAATATCATTCATGCTTTCAAAGTTTCTTACAACCGATGGTGATTCTCCCAAGTTTATCTCACCTTCCTGTTCAAAAGTCAACATAACCTCAGAAGAGTCATTCTGCGGGAGCCGGGTGACTTTCAAACGGCAGGATGCACATAAGCGATTTACAAGACTGGGGACGGTAGCGGATCCAATTGATTCAAAATTATCAACAAGATTTTGTGTCACTTTCGTTTGTTTCGAAGCTTTTCTCCAGTTTGTTTGATTACTTTTCGAAAAAGGATTACAGCAGAAACAGCTCCTATCACGCATCATCTTTTTGGGACCTTGAGTTGCACAGTTCTTGATCATTTTTTTCAAAATCAGTTAAGGAAAATGCACCGAACAAACTGTTATGCACAGCAAATTGCCAAGTAATGCTTTGAACGAACTCACTAACACAAACTTTGTAAAAGCAACGCTAAATCACAAACACACACCACATGCGCAACTAACGGCTCCAGCCTACGTCGTTTTGATTTTGCGTCATATGTTGCAAACTGCAAAACTAGCTACAGAACATTAGCAATAATAGGGTGCTAATAGTACCTTGTGCGAACGGTTGTGAAGCACAAGATTCTCTTTGAAGTCCGACCCAAACCAATTATCGCGAATGTGGCGAAAAGTGTGTAGAGTTTTGTATAAAAACCGTATTTATTGCTAATCTGCCTTCGAGTTCTAGCATTACAATTTTCAATCATAACATATATCCCTATGCGTGGCAGGCATTTCTTTACAGAAATTCCATTTTCCTCTCGATGCCGAGCACCGACAAACCGACATGAATGACAACACAAAATGTCTTAATATTTCTGTTCAAATCATATTACTGACATCTGTCTTCGTGTTCGCTGAGCTCGTTTATTGAAGCCACGAACACGCTTGGGAACTGGATAAGAAGGTTCATGTCTGAGCAATCCTGGACACATTCATTTGATCTAGATAAAATTATTCAATAGGTTTTGACAGATGGGATCGCTGCACATTTGAATCGGTCGTTATGGATTCTTGATCAATAGTGAAGATTGAGTTTCATGTCGGTTTGTCGGTGATAATAGTAGGTTAAGTCCAATGCTCACCTAATTTTATAAATGTATCTGATTCCAGTTTATATAGGGTGGTAACGGCGTATCGTTGCTTCCACGTGCTTGACTAACAAAGGCTTACGTTGTTTTTTGCTGTACCCATAATGACCGATACAGTCCTTAGAAAAACAAAATGTCCATAACTTCTGTATGTTGGGTCGGAGGTCTTTCGAGACAACACAAAAAATGTATTTAGAACGAGGACAAAAATTAAGTTTTAGAAGATATAGGTCTTACGAGGCGGGCAAAGATCTCGTTAGCAGGCAACACCTCGCAATTTTGAAGACAGTACTGAACAAAAGAATGTATGCATTGGCCGTCATACAAATTGGTCATGTGACAGGCTCCTAGTCATCTTTCAGAGGATAATTTGAGCTTATGTTTTGACAGTAGCTCAGGTGTAACTTCTTTATTTTCAATTCGTTTTATTTGTTAGGCTAAGTCGTGTGTAACACTTTACGGAGCCGATATTCAAAATTGTTGTACACAAAATTTTACTTTGCGATATTAGTAAAAGAGGGATGCCAATTACCCGTGGCTAGCTCGAGGTTAATGTGTCACATTATCGTTTGGAAAGGGTTAGGTAGGTAACTTATTTAAGTCATTATTTGCTGCTTTTGGTTGTGACAGCTAGCAAACCCTCGATCCCTGTAGTGCCTTTCAGAAACTAAGTCGCAGATGGGTGACCACAGCTTGCTGGGCAGGTACAAGTAGCACGAAAACAAAAGGATAATATAACTGGGACACAATGGTAGGGAATTTACTAGAGTGGAAGGAAGGGAGGTGATGACGTTACACTCTTAGAACAAACAAAGGAATTCGTAAATCGCTTGCATGTAGGAAAGATCACACATTCCCAAAACATCTCTTACCTCGCGGAAGGGTTGTCTGCCTCTGGCCACTAGGCTATCCAATAGTCGTGCTCTGGTTGCATCATTATCCGGGCAATGAGAAACTGCGTGAGCGATGTCATCATAACCGGTTCCGCACCTAAATAAATGGCTAACGACGAGGTTAATTCTGTAGAGATGTGCGTCTAGCGAGTAGTGGTTGAACATAAGTCTTGACATCACACGAATAAAACCGCGACTTACATTCAGACCTTTGAACCACGATCTCGACGAAACATTTGAAATAATGGAATGTAACCATCGCCCAAGAGAATTATTTGTCAAATCGTTTTTCCAACTTTGAAGAGAACCTTGACGTACTACTGGGAAAAATTCATCATGTGAAATTATTATTCTTCTCGACTTTTTGTGCGCCCACCTTTGCTATAGAATCTGCCTTCTCATTCCCTGGAATTGAACAATGTGAGGGGACCCATACAAAGGTAATCTTAAATTACCAACGACCAACGCACACATCTGCTCTCTTATTTTTGAAAGAAAGTAAGATGAGTGCCTCACTCATTTTCATCGACTGCAGGGCCTCAATAGAACTGAGACTATCTGAGAAGATGAAATAATGGTCTATGGGCATGTCGGAAACTATCCCCAATGCGAAATTGATTCCTGAAGTTTCCGGAACGTAGATGAGTATTTATTGTAAACAACGAAACCAGTGGATCCATTAATGCGCGACCCATAAGTGTAACTTCAGTTTTGAACTAAGTTGAATTTAGAACATAAATATAGGCGGTTTCAAAATTTCCCTAAAGTTCTCTGCAGAACTTCCCTAAACTTCTCTGCAGAACTTCCATGAAGTTCTATGAAGAACTTTCACGAAGTTCTATGAAGAATTTCCATAAAGTTCTCTGAAGAACTTCCATGAAATTCTCTGTAGAACTTCCTTGTAGTTCTCTGTAGAACTTCCTTGTAGTTCTCTGCAGAACTTCATTGAACTTCTCTGAAGAACTTCCATAAAGTTCTCTGAAGAACTTCCATGAAGTCCTATGAAGACCTTCCATGAAGTTCAATGAAGAACTTTCACGCATTTCTATGAAGAACTTCCATGAAGTTTTCGGAAGAACTTTCATAAAGTGTTCTGAAGGACTTCCCCGAAGTTTTGTGAAGAACTTCTCTGAAGGACTAACTCGAAGTTGTCAGAAGAACGTAATACAGCGGTAAACATTCGTTACATAGCTCACATGCAGACCAGCGCCACGCAGAGAAATAATTCTGAACTATGCAGTCGGCCGTCTGAAAGACCATGGTTATCCGAATAAGTTTCCTGAAAACAATGAAGCGCCATGAAGCGGACGAATTGCGATCTATTGTGTACGCCATTCAAAATACCCTGACCCCTCGAATATCTTTTTCGAAGATACCATCTTGCTATATATCAATAATCTCGAGATCCACATTATATAGTAAGTTTACCTGCACACTAGCGCCACGGGGTGAGATAATTTTGAACTGTTGATTCGAGCGTCTGGAAGCTCATTATTTTACCACTAACTTTCCTGAAACCCGTAAATTTATACACGATCTAGATCTCAAAATACAGTTAACAAACAAAATTCACATGTACACAAGCACCACATTGCAAACGAGTTATAAACCAATGTTAACACCTCCCGAAAGGCCTCAAGAAACGAAACATCTTTGTCGAGGACATCAACTTCCTATATGTCAAGGATGCCTTGATTCGAGCTATATAGCCATTTTACATGCACATAGTGAGATAATTCTGAACTTATAAGTTTACCATCCTGAGAACCTTAATCTGCTGAAGAAAGTAACTTCCTATATGCGATGAAGACTCGTTTTTCGTAATGAAATATCGGTTACGCATCTTACGAAGATTGTCCACCACGGTTGATTGATCGAAGTAGGAATTTTTTTTCGAGGAACATGGCGATTGATAGAGATCCATTAAAAAACTGATAGCATCTGGTCCACGGTACCGTCGTTCAATAATCGTTCCCAATCAATGCCCTCTAGAATGGAGTTTACCAAGTCAAAATCGCATGCGGAATAGTCAAACTTAAAACATTGATTTTGGTTGTCAAGTAATGTTGGCGCGTCGCTATCATCAAGCAGTAAAACTACTGGTGCGTGGTGATTATTATTAGACGATGGTGCAATTAAGTCAAGATATTCCGGGAAATTGGTAAATACCGGGTCCAAAAGTTTTTCATTTGTATTGACAAAACTATTAACCTGCCTCAAGCCATTTGTAAACATTCTTCTGTGCTTCATTGCTTCTGTGAAGTCCGGCGCAGTATCAGTACCCAGGTAACCAATCTGCATTTCAGATGCTACAAGCATTATATAAGCATTGTAACAGTATCTTGAATGCTATCTGTTGCAAAGCTGCATTTCAAATGCTATTTAAATGCTTGTAGCCTGTAATAAGCATTTCGAATGCAAAATAGCATTAATGAAGCATTATCATAGCATTGCAGTAAAGCAGCCGTATATTGGGCCAAAAGTGGAATTTAAGGCGACTTAAATGCTTGATAGGCTGCCGTAGATACGTTTGAAGGAATGTATCCATTGATGTCTTTATCGAGATGCCATCGCAAGTTAGGAAGATTAAAGTAGCCAACAGACAAAATTATGTCATTCTCGGTCAAACGATCTGCAACAGGTTGTACCGCACTTGCATGAGCAGTATATTACTCGGTACTCGAATTAGGTGCGAGAAAGATAGCAACTATATAAAGCGGGGTACTCTTATTGGGGGTAATATCATAGAATCCCTGTGCTACTATGGGAGGGAGGAGTTCAAACAGAATAACCGAAGCAAACTTTTTAATCAAAAGATTTATTTTCATATATATTAAATACAACGTAATTGGTAAATGTTTTACGTTTACTATGGTCTAGTTATTTTTCTGGTTCACCTGCCAATTGTAGCAGAACCGTGACAGATGTTGGATTTTTCTTTTCATCGAATTCTTACTAGTCCCGAAGGAAATCTATAACACAAACATATAATGCCAAAAATCACATTACACTTTCCTCCAATAATGTTCCGATATAAACCATTTCCCTACTTTTCTTCAAAAAATCTAACGACCTCATAAAAAGAAACAAACAAATCAGTACGTATCGTAATATGTGAATTTGTCCTTTCATTTTATTAACCATTTCCATGTCGTAACTTCTTAGGACACAACAGCGATCCGCAGTACAAAAAACAATATTACACGGAAAGCGAACTTCAAGATCTGTAGAGAGAAATTCTTCAATGATGTTGAATAGTGATGGGTGAACTACTACATTACTTATGTGTACTGTGTTTCCCCCAAATCCCGTCTAGCGTGAGGGTGAATTCATTTAACCTTTACAATGGAGAAATATTATTTGCGCTGTGCTGGTGGAACATACATTGGCCGTTGTTCTCGAAACTTCGAAGGCCTTTGATGCTGTTGGTGTGACAGAGCGTGATGTTGATACTGACTCGGTTGTGGCTTATAACCGTGGCTATAGTGTTGTCCAGGTTGATTATCCATTCCCTGGCCGGGATAGGCACCGGCAAGTGGTGGGTGAGGCATCATTGAAGCACCCGGTGGAGGCATGTGAGGGGTTGTCGTTGGATGAAATCCCATGGTCGTAGGAGGTGGAGGACCGTGCAGCGTTGGATGACCTGTTGTTGGTGTCAAAGCCTGCGACACTGGAATACAGTCCGTTTTGAGAACCTCTTCGTAGTTGCCGTATTCCATGAAGCAGACGACGAAGGTATTTTCAGAGATTGCAGTTATTTCAGCATTGTAGAACTGTAAGAAACAAAACTCATTACATGTTTGTGGAAAGGTACAACTGTGATACTTACACCACCATCTTCCCAATATTTAGCAAGACACCTGTCGCCTACTTTCCAATTCGGCAGGCCAGACGTCGCTGTTTGCTGCATAGTAGGATGCAGAGATGCTGCGACTGATCCGCTTGTCGCTGCCAAAACTTGTGGTACCACTGTTGCAGAAGGCGGGACGGCAATGCCAGGAACTGCAACGGATGTCCCTCCTGGCTGTTGATTTGCCATATGTGCAGATTGGATTGCATCAAATTGCTGGCTTTTGAGGACATTCAACGCGAATTCGTTGGTTTGCTTATTTTGAAAACCCATGATCTGATAAGGATTGTAATTGAATCCATTAGGCAGCTGAATATAGTTCTTTGGTACCACTGGGGTTGTAGGTGTTGTTGGCGGTGGAGGTGCCGAACCCGCCAAACTACCACCCAAAGCTTGATGCGGTTTAGGAGCGTTTATAATCTGGAGATTAGCGTTGACGGGTAGTTTATTGCTCACTTGCAGGTTGGCTGTGGCTTCCGTCAGTTGAACCATTTTGCTGTGGTTTCCTGTTGGCATCGCACTGGGTTGTTTGCTTGCAGACACGAAGTGTGGTTGACCTAAAAGCGTGGATGGTACAACACTACCCGGTGGTTGCTGACCTTTCAGTGGTGGTTGTTTTCTTCCTTGCGCTGGAGTTGTGTTCTGCTGAGAGGCAGCAAACTTTGGGGGTTCTTCCTTATTGTTGTTATTGTATCGACCTCCTTTTTGTGGCTGTAAGTAAATTGTAATGGTTAGAAATGAATGAATGTGCTGATTAATTGCATTTTATATGTAAGTATGTAATGCTCGATATCTTCATCTTCTTAAAAAAGCACGCCTTGACAAAGCATAATATTGATATTCTGCCGGGTGGCAACTAAAATTTTGAAATTTTTTCGAAGCCCCTACGCTCAACGATAAACGAGCTAAGAGAGAAATGTATGTGTTAGGGCATCTTAAGCGGGGGTCTATATTTGAAATAACTTTGTACTTTATTTGCATCAGCAAAACTTGAATAGAACCAGCTAAAATAGACCAATTTCGCGTGACCAATGCCCTTAGCTCTATCTGCTTGTATTTTTTTGTTTGTTTATGCTTGCTCAGTTTTGCTCAAAATGCCTTCGGAATAGTTATACGAATTGCACAGAAATCTCAGCAAAAAGTATACGGTACAACATCTTTTCGAGCCGCCATCTGCTCTATTAAAAATTGACACTCATCATAAGCCGGCTATTGCTACTGTGGACGCCCGTTCCCGTGAGGAAGAATACCAAGCAGACATCACGACACGACACTATGATTTCACCCGCTGTGATTATGAAGTCGTAAATGCGAGAATCGCTTCCCAGGACTGGAATGAGCTGTTGAACCACGGTACTCTTGATGTTTACGTAACGGCTTTCTTCCGCGCTATTGATCGAATCATTCGTGAAACTGTCCCCTTTAGAACTTACCAGCCCACAAGGCAGTTTAACCGATCTTGGTGGACACAACAACTCCGTAACCTGAAGCTCTGAAGTTTGCTGAAGAAGAGTATCGCCGACTGCAAGATGATCGTTTCCGTGAATATATTGATCGTATCCAAATGAATTTCCGACAAGACGCTTCATCTTTCTGGGCCTATATCAACAAACGAAAGAGCTCGGCCAGGGTTCCCGTTGAGGTTACGTACCAATCTCGTAGTTCTTGCTCACCGGTCTCTACCGCAAATCTTTTTGCTGAGTTTTTCCGTTGCGTACACGATGACAACTCACCTCCGCCTTTAGTCACTTTCAATCATGACGATATTCGCGATACTCTCAGCGCAGTCGATGCATCGAAAGGCCCCGGCCCTGATCACATTCCACCTGTCTTCGTCAAATAGTGTGCTCAGTCACCATCTTGTGCCATCGCTACGATCGTCATTCGATCCTTGACCGAAGGAGTGTTTCCTGACGCTTAGAAACTGGCATCAATCGCTCCTATCCACGAGGCTGGAAACACACACAGCGTTGTGAACTACCGCCCGATATCAATCCTTAATTGCCTTGCGAAAGTTTTCGAGAAGCTGTTACATGTCGCGATGTAGCCTGTTGTGCAGACAGTGATCTCTGAGCATCAACATGGCTTTGTCAAAAGCGGTCAACGACATCGAACCTAATGACTTACACCGGTACTTTGATCAACTAGCTCGAAAAGCGATGCCAGGTTGACGCCATATACATTAACTTTACAAATTCGTTCGACAAAGTACCTCATAATTTATTTAATTTATTTATTATTGATTCGTCAACAGATGTAAATGTTTATCCTAATGACAATAAGATAAAATTGAATTACATACATCTTTGGAAACAACGCTTATTAACCTCACGGGATACATTAAAATTAAACACGTTAAAATAGCTGTCGAAGCCACGAACCATGCTTAGCACAGGTTCATGTTTGCCGTAGTTGGTCCTTGAGTGCCGGATAATGAAGAATGATTGTAAACGTAGGTTTCGTCGTCGAGTGTTGATGTTCAAGAGACTAAGTAAAGTGGAACAGTCGATGTTTCCCTGAAGAAGGTCACCAACGAAACACGCTTTGGCCACCATACGCCTCCCTTCCAACAATTCCAGCTTAATGAGCTTACACCGGCTTTCGTAGCTTGGCAATCTGAGAGGGTCTTGCCAACGAAGAGGTCTTAAAGCAAAGCATATAAACTTCCGCTGAACGGCTTCGATCCTCTGGACTGCATTTTGGTAGAAATAAGGGGACCAAACGACAGCGCAGTACTCCAAAAAAGGACGAACCAAAGAGCAATATAGTGCCTTCAGACAATAAACATCTTTGAAGTTTTTTGCGAAGCGGAAGATGAATCCTAGCTGCGATGAGGCTTTAGAAACTATATAGGCAATGTGGTTCTCGAATGACAGTTTGGTGTCTAGCATTACTCCCATATCCTTTACTGTTGTTTCACGTTTTAAGCGCGTTCCTCGCAGGATGTAGTCGTGGAGATACATCGCACGTTTTCGGCCAAAAGAGATAGTCGAGCATTTGGATACATTTAAGGACATTCTGTTGATCCGGCACCAGTCGTCGAACACTTGTAGTTCCTGCTGAAGAAAGTGGGCGTCTTCTGGACATTTTATGACGTAGTACAGTTTTAGGTCGTCCGCGTAGGATAATTTCAGGCATACTAAGGACCAAGTTCACGTCGTTCATATATAGCAGGAAAAGGAATGGGCCAAGGTGGCTGCCTTGTGGAACGCCGGATGTTACTGAAAAGCTGGAGGCATAATCTGAAATCTTCACAGACATACATCTCCCAGTCAGGTATGAGCGGAGCCAGTTCAACAATTGATCGTGAACCCCCATTTTGTCGTATTTGGAAATTGCAATCTGATGGTTCATTTTAACAAAGGCCGCAGAGAGATCTGTGTATATGGCGTCTACTTGATGACCGAGTTCCATTTCACGGATGATGAACGATGTAAATACGGTAAGGTTGGTCGCCGTTGAGCGCTTGGGCATAAAACTGCCCATTAAAAAACTGAACTACCTTGGATTGTCCACTTGGATTATTCAGTGGCTTCAGTCGTATTTGTCTCCACGTAAAGTTTTTGTCAATGTGCACGACGCTAGATCGGACTTATTTGATATTCTCTCCGGTCTACCACATGACCATGGCAGCCTCTTATATTCATCCTCTTCGTCAACGATCTGTGCGAAGGTCTCAACTCCGGTAAATTGCTCTATGCGGATGACTTGAAGCTGTTCTAGATGGTGTGATTTAAACGGAATGCAGATGAATACGGATAAGTGCACAGTTATAACCTTCGCTCGTTGTCGATCCATTGTTCACTACATTGCGAATAGTCCTCACGATGGACGATTATTGCGACCGTAAACTGGGGGCAAGCGCTCGGAACGTTACTCGCAAACAACACTTATTTTAATGAAACAATGTTGTCATATGCACGTATTGTTAGATGCTGAGTTTCCATCCTAAAGGCCAGTATCGACTTAAAAAGTAGAGAGGTTACGGACTTGTGTTCAATATTACCGCAGACAGACGTTTGACTTCTTCTCATTTACTTGTGTAAAACTTGGCTTCCTTCAATATATCAAGTAGCAATAACCTAAAAGATGGCGCCAAAGATATGTTTTTATTAGTTATGGAAAAATAGGTTGTAAGTCAAATTATCAGATTTAATGTGGCAATAAGTTGGCTAAGCCACGCTACTGTACAAGGCGATTCCAACGTAATTAGATTTGAAATTTTACACAACAAATTTGAATTTACATTAATTGTTATTTTATAAATTCTCCGTGCGAGGAGTAACGATTATGATGTTGAAGGAGATGTTCGCTCATCACCATGAGGCACCAAGAGTGAACAACAATGTTTTTGGCTAGAATTGAAAGATATGAAGAGAAAGTTTTTTGATAGTTCCGCTAGTGTGCGGCAGGCTCGGAAACATAGCAGATGTTTTTAGGAAAATTGAGCGAAAAGGGCATGTGTACAGTGGTACTCGAACCAACGACATTTTTGGCTAACATCCCACTGCAGGGTAGGTTAAAGCACGGACTAAGTCCGCCACTTCAACAGCCTGTTGAAGTGGCGGACTTAGTCCGTGCTTTAACCTACCCCGCAGTGGGATGTTAGGCAAAAATGTCGTTGGTTCGAGTACCACTGTACACATGCCCTTTTCGCTCAATTTTCCTAAAAACATCTGCTCGGTTTCCGAGCCTGCCGCACACTAGCGGAACTATCAAAAAACTTTCTCTTCATATCTTTCAATTCTAGCCAAAAACATTGTTGTTCACTCTTGGTGCCTCATGGTGATGAGCGAACATCTCCTTCAACATCAAATTTGAATTGTTTTGCTCGAGCTAGAACGTCTGTCTGCGATATTACCAAGCGCAAGTTTGACAATTGATCTGCATGGAACGAAATGTCACCTTCAGTTACGGAATATTTTTCCGAAAGTAAAAGTGACAGCTTCCATTAGTGCGTGGAAACCTTACAAATTCCATTTTTATTTTTCGTTCTTTTCAGGTGGATACTGCTGCAGAAATTTCTTTTCGATTCTTTACTTTTCCGTTTCAGTAAACGGAATTAAACAAGGGTTTGGGATAGAAAAAGAAATTTCTGTCGAAAGGTCGGTAAATTGAAATTGGTTAGGTTCCCACGCAAACTAATGGGAGCTGTCACTTTTACTTTCGGAAAAATGTTCCGCTCGATTATTCCGTAAGTGAAGGTGACATTTCTTTTCATGCAGATCAATTGTCAAAATTCCGCTTGGCAATATTGAACAAAATTCCGTAACCTCTTTACATTTTAGGTCGATACTGGCCTGAACACGATACCGACCTTAATTTGGAAAGATACACTGAATAAATGACAGCTAATTTGACATTTGTAGCTTCTCCAATATGGCCGCAATCAACTGTTAAATTTAGGAAATCCGTATTGGAGAACCCATTGCTAATATCATTCTAGGATTCATTATACTTAATATTTTCAACAGAGTTTAATTCTCTACATGTTTGCTTTAGTTTTTGCAAACTTGGTTGTAAATTCTTAAATAACCGGTCGACAATTTTTAACAATTTCTCTGAAAACAACATAGAACGGTTTCACGGTGTCGGGTTTTGAACTAGTTTTGTATTAGCTTACCTTTACGTGGGGAGCATTACCCATGTTGTTGCTCCCGACTGCGTGTGGATTTGGTTGCCCGTAGTGATTGCTCACGTGAATGTTTGGATGGGTACTACTAGCATTGCCATTGCCAGCGTTGTATCCCTGTACCTGTTTGCCATTAGAAGGGTACGATGACTGTGGCTGAGATTGTTGTTGTTGGTAGTGGTTAGATGGCCCGTTTGGATATTTCCTAGAATCACCTTGACCAGTGTATCCTTGCGAGGCTCTGTTGTCAGAATGACCGTAGCTATAATTGGCATTGGTTGATTGAGCTTTCCCACTAGCGTTAATGTTCGGATCGTATTTCGGGCCACGAGAACCAGCATTGAGATTATTGTTGTAGTTATCAGATCGGTACTGCGGTTGTTGCGTTTGATGCGTTTGATGGGGGTTGTAGGAGGAATTAGGTTGGTTGTATTTCGAATCCTGTCTACCTCGCGGAGGTGCCTCATTACCGTTGGATGAATTATGTGGCCCTCGGTACCGGCTGTTATTGTAGTCTTGTGATTTGTAACCAGCAGGTGCATTGGAGTTCTGCTGATATGATTGTTGCTGTGGTTGTTGATTGTAATTGCGGTTACTGGAGCCTGTACTAGAATTTCTGTTCGCGAAACTGCTTGAGATGTTGTTTTCGAATCGCTGATTGTAGCTTTTCGAACTGCTATTGTATTGTGATGATGAATTCGACTGACTTGATAATTGCTGACCAGGTGCAGAATTTGTGTGTCGAGTATTGGCATTTGCATTCGCATAAGAGCTATAGGAAGATTGTTTATTTGAATAGTTTTCTGACACAGCTCTATTCTCTTTTCCAGTAACCGGTGTAGATTCTTTACTCGTACTCTTTTTGTTTGACGTGTCGCTTTCGGGGAGAATATCCTCCAAGAAATCAAACAATGATACTTTAGCAGACGGTTTGGCTGATAATTCGAATTCAGATTCACGCTTCCCTCTTAGCTCACGTTTTCCAGGTTTTTGTTGTGGTTCAAATGCACCAGGTTTTATTTCATGTTGCGTCTGTTTTCTATCTTCTATCCTTTGAAGATTACCCAAAGCCCGGTGTACGTTGTTTCGAGTCAGTTTCAAAGCATGAACTGCTTGGTCTTCAGAGAAACCTTTGTCTATGATCTTTTGCACATTGGCATCAACCATCTGCTTTGCTCCTCCTCCAAACGTTTTTCTTGTACCCAACTTGGTTGCTTCAGCAATAGCGTCGTTTCGGAGAGCATTGAATTCAGCATTCTCCTTTGACTCGTCCTTTTCCTTGGTTTGTAAGCTTTTGAAATTCTTGTCATGTGGCAAATTCTGTTGAATTTTCTGGCCAAATGCAATCCATGGAGGCGGTCCGGAAGCACTAAATTGTAGTCTCCCGCCTTTGGCGTATTTTGCCATAGTTCGCCCAAGCTGCCATTTTTCTACCAAAGCCGGTACCTTTCCGCCTAGTACAGAGACGCAATTGGCGTGCAAAATCAATAATCCCTGAGATATTTTAATCGGTCCATTCTTCAGGTATAGTTTCGTTCCTGGTGGAGTGTCCAAGCTGAGTGAGGAAATATGCTCGCCTTCCAGAGCCGAATACTGCGTTTGTCCATCGGTCAGAGTCAACTTCAGCAGTCGTGGTGCCACCTTCGATTCTTCATTGGCCTTCGGAGCGGAAATGTTGCGTATCTTCAGGACTTGCACCACAATTTTGCCTTCGATCGTTTCAGCCTTGTTGCCACGGGATGAAAATGATCCAAAAGCGCCACCTCCTATTTCCCGCAAGTCGGCCTGTAAGATAATGCGGAAGAATTAGTTTCAATAAGTTTCAAGTAATGAGAAGTTATGTTATATATTGCTGGTTGCAGTTATGATTGGACTCTAGAAGTGCTTTTGCGCATTTTAAAGTGTGATAAAAGTGCACGTTTACGTCAAATCGTTTTGTTGTCTTCGGTGCACTTATCCTTTATGCTGAAAGGTATAAGTTCACTGAAGACAGTAAACGATTTGACGTAAACGTGCACTTTTATTTTGAGGAAGATGGATTTTTCATTTAAGACGAGTGGTTTCAATTTCTTTACAATAGTACACGGTCTAAAATGTTTCAATAAACAGACTTATCACGGGTCTCAAACGACTGAAAATTCACAGCAAAATTATAAGCCGCGTTCACATTTGAATATACGCTAAAATAAAAAAGGGCACACATGTCTGGGATTAACCCATCCAAAGATACATGTTTAAAAAACACTGACAGGAATTACCACTCACCCTGTTTATGCTGATACTGGAGCATTATCCTTGTCCGAAGTAAATAATTGAAAGAGTTTTCCGGTATTTCTTCCTAAATTGTTCCTTAATAATCATGAATATATTTGAGTCCTTGAAATTTTTCTGGCATATACCAAGTTGTATCTTGCGTGACGAACCGGCCACACGCTCAAACATAAATTAATATACCCAGGTAACCACAAGCATTATATTATTGCACTTATTCAACCCAATATCAACATCGAGAATGCGGGATCGCATCAATGAGAATGCGGGATCGCATCAAAATCACTAAACTGTTAAATAATAGGTATATATATATGTAGTGATGCATTACCAATGCAATGATGCTACTTTAGCAATATCTTATGGCATTACAAAAGATATAGCATTAGTTCGATCCCTTTTCAGCTTTAATCCAACTTCAATGAAGCACTAGACGTAATACATATGCCCTATATATGCATGCTATTACAGCCTCGTGGTTACTTGGGTAGAATACAAAAAGTACCGTGTACGCACCATACTTTGCGCGGTACCAAATGCGCAATTTTACATGTATATTTGGTCGTATCTCGAGTTTAACGAGTTTTTTTAAATATGTTTGCTTAATTCATTTCCCTAGGTAATGTGAGGTATTGTTTGCAGTAGTAATTTTTTTTAAATTAAGATAGCATATATCCGAAAATGATTGAGTGCGCAAAGTATGTTGACTCCACGGTAGTCTCCAGAAAATTTGTTGGAATTATCCTCGAAATTTAATCAATTAAATTTTGAATTTGCATGTAGTTTCTTGAATATCTTTCTGTCGATTCTTCCAGGGTCGCATACGCAGAACATATTCAGAATTTAACAGCTCACATATATTTGCATATTCAAATTTATCGAGATTCTCGTCGAAGTTTGACAGCTTTTTGAATTTTAAGTTCAACGAGAGCTCGTAGCTGCAATGTTTCGACAAGATCTCGGAGATTTATGTGAACCAACTCGGTGAAATAGTCTAAGTGTCAACAGTTAGAAACATTGATTGATCGAAAATCCAAAATTTTCTAACAAAATATCAATCAATATCATTTTAAGTCAGTAGTTATGTCGCCTTTACAACCCTTAGGGTTGCATAGGGTCAACGATTTTTTATCGTGGATGGCTTCTCGTTTTAACCTTGTCATGGGCCAAGGTTAGATTCCTATCGACTTCCTTTACTTCCTTGTTGAGGCTCCGATGCTACGAGTCTCTGGGTCTGCCTCAGCTGCGATGTCCTGCTGGGTTTCAATCCACCGCTTGCTTGCAGGTTTTATTTCTGCTCCTGCGTATTATGGATAGCCCAACTCCACTTTCGTTTCTCGAATATCTATAGATATCGATTTCAGCATTCGAAATTCAAATGTGAGGCCATCAGACACGAATCATTTACCGCGGGCATCAGTTGATGAAGACCTGCAGCTTTTGAGTGTTCTCCGCTGATACACACCACCTCTCGCTGTCTTAAGCACCGGTTTCATTTTTTTGGTGCGTTGATTTTTCTAGTTTGATCTCCATACATTTCGTAGACTCGCAAAAGCAGCTCTTATTTTAGACGGGATGGAAAATCTGCAACCAGACTCCTGAGGAACTCAGGGTGTGGGGATGAGGGTATCAACTTCTCGACCCACTAGCAGTTGGTCGTTTCGTCATTTCTGTTGGAGATCTGGAATAATCTGAAAGGGCTGCTATGCATACCGCGTCCCAGATATCCCGGTCTTGACACATCCTCTGGACCAAATTATCCGGAGTCGTGTCGTGACCGCTTGCGGCTATCATGCCGGATCTCGCGCCGTGGAAACAAGGACATTTTAAGTACACATGTTCCACGGTTTCCTCAACTCCCGCGCACTCGGTGCATGCGGAGGACTGTGCATGCCCATATTTGTGCAGATATTGTCTAAAGCAGCCGCGGCCTGACAAAATCTGCGTTAACTGAAAGTTCACCAAGCTACCTAGATATTTCCGGGATTAGTCGGTGGGTCCACCGACCTTTGGTAGAGTTGTTCCATTACCTCTTGTTCCACGTTGTTCGAAGCACGTTCTCTTTTATGACCATACCTATTGGCATCATCCCCGCTAGGACGCAGACCGCGTCGCGAGATACTGTTCGGTATGCACTAACCACTCTTAGGCACATAAGTCTGTGCGTACTCTCTAGCTTACTAACGTAGCTCTTGGTACTCAAGGCGGTGATCCATGCCGGCCCGCCGTACCTAAGTATGGACAGGGCGACACTGACCAGGAGTTTACGCTTACTCCCTTGCACCGCCGAGCTATTCGACATCATAATGCCGATATAGCCATAGAGGCTTTCTTGCAGGCATAATCGACGTGACTGACAAAGGACAGCTTATCGTCGATCATGACCGCAAGATACCTCAAGAACCTCTTCGATTCTATTGTGCAGTTACCTGCACTGATCGTCGCATGTTGCTCCAATTTCCGATTATTTACCACCGTGACCTCAGTCTTATGGTGGGCTAGCTCCAATTGCCTGGAGCTCATCCATCTCTCCACAATGCCGATGGAGTGCAAGGCCGTTAACTCGGCCTCGACCGAGGGTGATGTCGTCCGCGAACCCGACTATCTTCACCCCGTTCGGGAACTCATGCCGCAGTACCTCATCGTACATCGTGTTCCATAACACCGGACCCAGGATCGAACCTTGTGGGATGCCTGTGGTGATCTGGACTCGTTTTTGGCCTGCTTTTGTGTTGTATACCAGTACGGGATTCTGGAAGTAACTTCCCAGAATCTTGTACAGGTATCCAGGAACCTGAAGGCGATGGAGCGAGTCGGCGATAGCCACTCAAATGGCGCTATTGAATGCATTTCTCACGTCAAGGGTGACTACTGCACAGTATCGTACTCCTCGCCTCTTGCGCTGGATTGCCACCTCAGCCTATACCCTCCGTGTATGTTGTCAGTCTGTTGAGGATTACCCTCTCGAGCACCTTACCCGCTGTATCCAACAGACATATAGGTCTCTATGCCGATGAATCTCCTGGTGGCTTTCCTGTCTTTGGTAGGAACACAAGGGTCTGAATTTTCCAGGCGTCCGGGAAGACACTTTTGCATCACCATCCTGAACATTTCGGGATCCAGCAAGATAGCCGTCTTGATGGCCAGGTTCGGAATACTATTCGTCACCGTCGCCTCGTCGTCGGCCCCCGTTGTGCCGTTGTCTATACCCACGTGGTCTCGGGTGTTCGGCTGAGCCGTCGCTATGACAACGTTAAGGTCTGGAATACTGGAACGCTGGTCATGGGACAAATCTACGGCAGCGGGGGGACATGGAGTCGGGTCGTGGCTTGGAAAGAGCCCCAACGATCACCTGCAGCAGCTCTGATGAACGCTCGGTTGGAGCCGCCGATCCTCTGGTTTTGGCCATTACTACCCGGTAGGCGTCACCCCACGGATTCGTATTGGCCTTCTGACACAGACTATCGAAGCAGGCTCGCTTGCTGGCCTTTATCGCAAAGTGGTCGCTATGGGTGTAGCCTTCATCCTCCCTCCAATTGTTAAGCAGTCCAGGACTGCTAAATGGTATATCGATAATCCATTCCGCTCAGTTTCTATGGTAGGTACTCTTGATACCCACGTTGGCTAGGTCCACATAGTGCCTAGCCAAGGCCTCCAGAAGAATCTGGCCCCTGGGGTTGGTAAGGTGGCTCTCCCACTCGAGCGCCCAAGCGTTGAACTCCCCCGCTATTACCAACGGGTTCAGGCCAGTTAGCTCCGTTGTCATCCGATCGAGCATATTGGAAAACTGTTCGATCGACCATCTTGGCGGTGCGTAGCAACTGCAGAAGAACACTCCATTCACTTTTACAGCCGCGAAGCCTTTGTTTGTGGTAGACACAACCTCCTGAACCGGGTACTTGCCCGTCGTCCATAATGCCGCCACATTGGACCTGTCCGCAAACCAATTTCCGTTGCCGGCTGAGATGCGGTATGGGTCGGAAATTATGGCGATATCCGATGCCGACTTGCTAACTGTCTGACACAGCAGTTGCTGGGCGGCCTCACAAAATGGTTTAGGTTTAGTTGGGTTACCTGCATTACGGTTGGCTCGTTGGAATACCCTTAGCGGCCGGGCACTTGACGTGCTTATCGTCCGGTTTCCTGGCGCACATCAAGCATTTGGGGGGACCGTTGCAATCCCGCGCCTTGTGGCTAGTGCTGCCACACCTTCTGCACATGTTGCTCTTATCTGGGCCTTTGCACTCCCAGGACATGTGCCCGCTCTCTAGGCATCTGAACCATGCCTTCGGCTGCTGGTATAGGCTTAGTGGGCATATGGACCATCCCACCTTCGCCACTTTCAACGCCGCATGCGCGTCGACTGCCGCTTCCCTCATGGTTGCCACCTGGGTCCCGAATAGACCCGTATGTCTGCGGCAGCAACCTTGACCTTGCACTGTTCCTTTAGTGTAGTGGAGATCTCGTCTGCCTCGGTGATCTCATCCAGGATTTTACACGTTCCCGCTTTAGCATCCCCGCGCATCGCTTTCAAGACCTCCGAGTACTTTGAGGGCCTCTCCGCGGTAACGCTTGCGGGCTACCTGTCGCTGGTGACTGTATCAGATTGATACCCCATTCCCTAAGATTTGCTTAAATTCGTGTAAAACTATTTAAACACAACGTTCTAAGATTTACCGGCACATAGAAGCGCCACTTCAGAAAACATGCCTTTGTCGAATAGTCGTTCTGACATTCATGTAGAATGCCAACCGTTATCTTTTAACAATCGTCGACCGTCTTCCTCGATGGCCCGAAGCGATAGCGTGTCAAGACTGCTGAGCATTTCGTGCGTGCAATGTGCGTTGTTTGGATATCTCCGAACTGTTTCATGAATTGGGTAATACGATGGATTCCAAGGACATCCGAACAACTGCATACTAAGCACAATCGAATTGTCGAGTGGATCGATTCCATCGAATTCTGAAAGCTGCAAAAATTGTTGACGATACGTAAGGTAGTTGTGACCAATTGCCTATTATAATGCTTGTATTACGTAAGCCTTTTCGATCAAATTTTGAATGTTCAGTTGCGGAGTTGTTGTATCGACATGCGTTGCGGATTCCAGGCAAATTCGTGGACCGGGAAATGTTCCTTGCGTAATTTGGGGGGAATATGTTGTGCATAAGGTCTGTTCATTGAAAGAAGTAGATACCTGTTCATCAATGGTTATTAATGTTTAAATGGGTTAAAACTTAACGAAAAATTGTGAATTTTCGCTCAGTGTGAAAAAACATTGTTTACTCTGGCAACACACATGAAAACCCGAAAAAAAAAAGAAAGTTCGAACGATGGGTGGATCAGTTTATCATCTGGTAGATTACTTCTGCTCAAATGGTTTTCCTAAAAGTTGTCGTTTCGAGCATTCACAAAAACCGAGAAGGAAATGCACTAAATTTGCAGTGTTCAAGACTGCTAAGAAGTTTGGAGAGACGTGTTCTATTAAAGATTTACCGCAATCTGGACGCAAAAAGGGGGCATCGGACCATTAAAAGAAGCTGGAAGCGGCCCGCCTTTTGAAAGCGCATAAACCGTCTTCGGTTTGTGAAATTGCCAAAAAAGTGGACATTAGCGTCGGAACTGTGCAGAGTCTCAAAAAGCGTTAGAATATCAGAACCTGCAAGATGAAGAAAGCACCCAAAATATCAGATTCATAGATAGTTTCTTCGAAAATACGGTCACAGAACTTGCATGAGGTTCTCGTCCAAAACCCTAATCTGTGCATTTTGATGTACGATGAGACGTACGTCGTATTGGATACACTTCCGGGGCCGCAATTTTGCAACGTTGAGCAGAGAACAGATGTGCCTGATAATTCTGCGATGCATCCGAACCGAAAAATGTGGGAAAAAGGTTTTGGTGTGGCAAGCCATTAGCTCCTTGGCTTGAAGAATTATTTATATTTCAAATCTCACATAATTCTAAAGAGAATTATTAAAAATTGTGACATGAGCTCCACAAACATTCAATGATTTATTACAACTGAATACTGAATAATGATAACCGGTTAGTAAATACTTTTAGTTTATGTTCCAAGTCCAAGGAGTTTCAGTGAAATTTGATAAGCCAAGTTGTAAATTTCTAAATGCAAGGAAAATTTGCATGGCTAGTTGAGAAATTCTTACGAGAGTGTTGTTACTTTCATTTATTTTTTGCTGCCCCTGGTAAAGAATGCCTGTGGTAAAACTTCGAGACAATTCCAAGCAGAAAAACGACAAGGACAAAAAAGCCTGGCAAATGCTTGTCGAACAAAATAAGTAAGTTAAATGGCATAGTTATTGCTTGCTCTTGTTGTAACTTACTATGAAATTATTAACTTCACTAGCTTCAAACATATACACAGGTACATGACTCAGGCTCGATTGTTGTTATGATTTGCGTAGTAGCAATGAAAGTGCAATTGTTTTGTAAAGTTAAATGAAAACAAAAGATGAAAACTTACATCAAGGGCCAATTTTATGACCTGTTTCATGTCGATGTTCGACCCATTTGTTCCTTCAAGCAATCGTTCCAGTCCCGCCGGCAGAAGGTACCTATTAAATATAATGGAATCATTAATCCAAAAATCTTGAATATAAAAATAATAAATATGCAATCAGAGGAAATTCGACACATGCATTCAAGGCTACATGTACATATTCCACTGAGTAGGAAAATCGATACTTTGTTCCTTACCAGCCCTGTTCCTGTAGTTGCTCGAGCATTATCAGCTCGTCGCTACCGGCAGTACTATAAAAAGAACAACCAATAAAATGTACTTTTTCGTGCGAAGATCCCGGTTCTCTTAGATTTGAGGTGTATTTTAAAACCTGATTTCCACAGTAAAATGCACCGCGGCCTTTCGACACCCAAAGCAGGAAAATAAGCTATCACTTTTTTTGCTTTTCTTCCAAAATGACAGAAGGAGCAGCAATGTTGACAGACAGATTCGGTTCAGGTTCAGCCCCGAATTCCACTTACACAGAAGTAGAGCTGTGCTGTGCAGCGATGCCAGATTGTTTTAACATCAGTTCAAGATTTGAAATAGTCGTTATTTGCTGGATCTAGATGTGGGCGTAAATGCTCGTGTAATCAAACACGTCAATTCGACGATAATTTTTCATTAGGGCCTAACTGACAAATGAAAAGAATGGCTTTTCCAGCGAATTTTTTGACATTGAAAACTCGCTTCATTTAAGGGGGCACCTTATTTAGAGGCTCGAAAAATGGTCATATTTTGGTTTTTTTCTTCATCAGAAAACAATGCGACAGCATAGTGGTTTTTATTTGTTTATTAAAATACTTGTTCAAACTCTATTATTTAATTTTTTTTTATTTCAAAATTTCACAAAATAGCGAAGTGGCAGGCATTTTGTGGAGGCCCTTCGGAAATTTCTTTTTTTTCGGTTATCACGCTCCAGCTTAAACTATTCATCTGAAACACACAAAACATGTTTCATTATATAGGTAATAATTTTGGTCAGGGATTAAAACTCGCAAGTGTTCTTATTAATTAAAATGAGGGGGTAAGTCACTCGACCACCTTGTGTTACCACCCTAAAAAACACAATCCGCCACACTTCAAACACACTCGCCACCATATGAAAGATAAATTCATATCTGGCACCACTTACACGAATCGATTGTTTGTTTTTGTTTCCCTCTCGCTTACACAAATGTAATTCAGACGATGCATATGTGAGCATGTATTAAACGTCTAAACCGTGCCTGGTTGCCAATAAGCACACATTTTCGATTGTAGTTTGTGAAAACACAAAAACACCTTCTGCCACCCCAGAAACACATTCGTACACGATCAACACAAACACAACGTGGCAGAGTTACTCACCCCCTGATTAAAATTTATATAAAAAAAAAATGTAGAAAAAAACAAGTGTCGGATGTTTACCTTTTTTTCGTTATAAACAACTTAAACATTATTTAAACAATTAGTTTTTGAAACGTCAGAGTTTTAATCCCTGGTGGTGACCTTAATCTACAAAATGAACTTTGAGTTTTCTACGTGCAGCGGTTCGATCGCAATCGTGATTACCAAATTTCAAGAAGAGGTTCCGACTAAACGCGCTTTTAAGTTTTTGTCGTCCATATGCCGCTGGTCCGCGCTTGCCGACTCCTCGGGGAATAACTTCGAAAGTATTCTCAGAATCTCTTTGAAACTTTGGAATTGCATTCTCAGATAGTATATCTACCAGTTACAGCAAAAATAAAAAATAAATTGATTTTTTGAAAGTTCTAAATGAGGTGCCCCCTTTAACTCACCACGATCATTGCAAAAAGGATTAATCTATTTCTATATTTGAGATACTTTCAGCCTTTGGCTGGTTCGTCCGCTATTAACCGCTTGATAACATTGAATCGCAGGCAGACGTTTAAGCAAGAACAAAATTAATCGATAACGTTGTGTAAATTTTCAATTTAAAATACGTTCGCAACCACTAGCTCACTTGCGTCGCTTAGTTCACTTAGTCGAAGTTGCGCCATCTGCCAGCATGTGTATAGATCATTGCACCGAATGTATCAACCTCATTTTTATGACAGTTCAGGGAGCTTGTTTGCATGGTCGATCGAAAATTGCCATTCCCTAGTAACACCACTTGTCATATTAATGTTAAAAATACACCTTTTATACAAAGCTCAAGTTTTTTTTCCTAACGCCAAAAACTTAATTTCATGCACGCATATAACCGAAAAAGCGCAATAAATGTGGAATTTTTGAACATCTTTTAGGTCATACCAGATGTTCTGTAGAACATCCATAAGACAAATATTATGTTCTATGGATGCTTAAAACAGCGTGCTTATAACATAATGATATGTTTGTCAAAGTAAGCACGGTTCTAAAATGAATAAAGTTAATAAAATATAAACAAGATGCAATGGCGAAAAGATATCATAGCTAATAGTATTTTATGCATTTAAGATGATTGTTTATTACTTTTTCAAAAAGGAGTGGAAGTTGTATCAAAATTGTATATGCGGCTCAAGGTTAGCAGTGCAACTATCTGGAAGAGTTTTACCTTCCCTAATTTTATGCGTCATTGATTGGATTAAAACACGTAGAAGGAATCTCCAATAAATTATTGAATTTGAGTGAGATTTCTTTATGGAATCCACCAAAATCAACATGGCGATTTTCAAAGTTCACAGTCCTACAGTACAAGTCTACAGTACGGGTAAAAACATTAGTAACACGTTTGATTTGCAAATGTTCGATTTTCATTTTCTGCGTTTTTTTTGTAAAATTGAACGGACTAACGTCAGTATGAAGGAAAACACAAATACTTTTTTTTTATTATGTTGTGCGTAGCTACATCTTAAAAGACTTCCCAATAAAAAAGCGTAACAATTTATAACAAATTCTAAACAACCTTCCAAACTGTTGCTTTACGTAACATTTGAATAAATTCCTATGCCCGATTCGGCTACTATTCGAATCAATGAGTTACACCACAATCTTACTTTCAGGTAGTGTTTATTTTTATTTCAATATTTCAAATAAACGGTTTATACATATTTTCAGCCGTCACTGTATTGGATCCACAATCTATTCTGAATAATTTCACTATTGCATGAGGATGTTAAAAATATGTTTAAAGATCATCTTGAATGCAACATATCAACATATTTACAAACAACTAGCATATACGCTACAGGGTGCGGCAGAAAATAATGCGAAAATTTTCAAACTTGAGTATTGGGTTAATTCGTGTAGCTAGTGACTAATTTCTGTCGAAAGTGTATGTGTTTATGTTTACTTTCAAGTGCTGCATCCAAACATTCTATTTGTTTTATTTGCAAATTCGTCAAAATGTTCACGAAAGAAGTGATCACCAGTTTGTTGCTCGCCCAGAAGAAGCTGGAAGAGATTGCCAAGGTGATAGGGTTGCCATTTGGTAACAGTTTACCGCATAGAAAAGTCCCTGCAGGATGGTCTTAAGCAGCGGAAGCCGTGAAGCGGACGTCCGCGCTTTGCACGCACGCCGAACGTGATCAAATTGGTCCGTGTAAAAATTGCTCGCAACCCGGTGCGTTCCATAAGAAAACCTGCAAAGGAAGCCAATATTTCGGAGAAATCCATGCGGAGAATCGCGACCTGCAAGCATCTTCCAGAGCCAGAGTGAAACGCCACTTAATTACGGACCGGGTCAAGGAACTACGAGTGACTCGTTCCAAGAGATTGCTTTCCTTGTTGAAGAAGGAAAAAATGATAATCCTGTTCTCCGACGAAAAGCTTTTCAGCATCGATGCTGTGACCAACAGCTGCACGGACCGGTTCATTTCACCGCAGAAAATGGAGAACGTTCCGGAAAAAGTAAAATTCAAATTTCAAACCAAGCATCCGACTGGTGTCATGTTGGTTGGCTTGGTGGCGTCCAACGGTTTGAAAATGCCGCCTGTTTCCATTGATGCTGAAGTTAAAATCAATCCCGAAGTGTAACTTCTCCGAGGACCAAAACGTTGTCCTACAGCAGGATGGAGCACCGTGTCACACGTCCAATCGAACCCAACAATGGTTGAACGATAGCATGATGTATTGGCCGGAGGATTTGTGGCCCCCTAGCAGTCCAGATCTTAATCCGTTGGATTATTCAATTTGGGCATATGTTAAAGCACGTGCCTGCAAAACATCACACCCTAGTGTGAAAACCCTGAAGTCAACCATAATACGCACATGGCAGTCAATGTCGGAGGACTACGTCCGAAAAGCATGCTCTGGCTTCCGGCGTCGGCTCGAGGATGTTATTAATAAAAATTGAGAACCCATTGAATAAATTTGTTTAATAGGACTTTATAAATATAACTGCACTCGAAAAAGTTGATATTATTGCTTGAATTAGTTGAAAACGGGATTTGAAAGAAATAGAACAAATTTTCGCATTATTTTCTGGCGCACCCTGTATTTCCAAAGAACCCACAATTAAGTACGTTTGACTCAAATCAGTCAAAAGTATGGCTACTCAAAAGTGAGTAAAGATAGTTCATAGTGGTAAGATGACAAACAGTCATCGATGTTTTCAAGAAGTAAAATTCAAGTTGATCGAACAAACATTAAACAAAAATGTGTTCGCTGTTCTGGTACCACGTTTGAACAAACTCAAAACTTTTCCAAGACTAGACATGTTTGGTATTTCAGCCTCACGACTTATTTACAACAAAGTTCTTATATTCTTGTCAAAGAAGATGTTTCTGGTGTTACTTGGGTGGCTTTTCCTGGATTCTGTACGATTAGATTCAGGAAATAATGTAAAAATAAGCACTGGTATCTGTTTTCCTTTTACATCAACAAGCTCCCTGGACTGCCAAAACCGCATTGATGACGTCAATGTGAAAAAATCTATCGACAAGATGTTTTGACGTGAAATAAGACGTGCAATGGAGGCGTTTCGTTGAGCACTTCGCCTTATCGCTGCGATTCAAGCTTAAATGGTTGTGGTTAAATCGTATAATCAACATATAAATGGCATTTTTAATTTTTCCTCTAAATCAGAGACTATGGCGAGCGAAGGCCTTGTTGAACAATTCTAATCGAATTGCCCTACGTAGTTCCAATCGTGCAATATAAATAAACACGACGGCTTCCCGGGAAAAGCGTTGGTAGTACCGCAGACAGACGTTCAAGGTCGAACAAAACCAGGCCATTGACAAGCCTATATCAATAGCAGCGATTGACAGTAGACAGGATGTCCTGGGCCCAAATTGATTTGGACCCGCTGTCAGCTGTCAAATAGAAGTCTAATAATTTGTTTTGGCTGTTTGTTTTGATGTAAAACACCACAGAAAGCAATCTTTCTGCCTTGTATGACGCGCACAACGAAAACGAGCAACAACAGACAAAACGTTAACGAGCTATAACAAACACAACTTACAATGTTGACATTATTTTGACAGCTGAGCTTGCTGAGATGTTGTCTACACAGCAAAAAAAAAAATGTAATATACATCAACGTAATTGATGTTAACGTATTAAAAACTGATGTAATCCAGGAAATACGATGCACAATAACATCCACTTGATGGAATATTACATCGCTCTTCAAATTACATAAGAACAAAATTATGCGTTGCATGAATGTAATAATCACATATCAACAACATAAATATTACACGAAAACTAATGCACATAAAGGACTCCGCAAAAAATGTTAAATATTACACGACTTTGATGCTTTATCGCATTTTGTTTTTATGTAAAATTAAATCTCGCAACACTGTCAAACTTGTTCTTTTTTTTTAGCGTATTCGTCACTCGTCGTCGTTGCTGTTCAAACATGAAAAACAGGGCGGCAAGGCACGCGATGTAACGGCCAAATGTTTACCGCTACTGTTCCTAGCATACCAGTGTGGTGTTCCGGATTCGGACGAAAAGTGTTGATGCGTCAGGTATTGCACAGATTCCAAGTGTCACCGAAAGCAAGATTTGGAACACGGCAGAAGATCTGGTGAATCAGGTAAGATGTCGTGCATTTTGTTTTAAATTTGGGTTCAAGTCATGATTCTTTTTTTAAGGTCCGTCAATTTTGCTCCGACATCAATTGGAAAAAGATCGTATTCCGCGCCTTGTACAATAACAATGGGGATCAAGTGTCTAAAATGTCCTCATCCAACTTCATGCAGAGAGGATCGATTGGCGAACCCTAGTATGTGCCTCCAAAGCGGGAACACATGCAAATGTATCTAGATCTTTATCCGTCGTCGCTGGCCTACCAGGTCTAGGGACTTGGAGTAGAAGATTTGTCGGAGCTCAAATGTAAGTCATTCAACGGACTAAACTTCTCCACCAACAATTTGAACAACTGCGCCATCGAAACTCTGAACCAATTAGACGTGGACTCTTTTCTCTATTTTTCGATTTTGGTAGCCAAGAGCTGCTTTGAAGGAGAAAACAAATACCAGGATAAGATTGACACCGGTAAACCACTGATTCGTCCTGCGCCGAACATGATTCCTAGACTTTGTGAGGAAAACAAGGTGGGTTGGAGAGAATTAAGAGGTTTTTCGAGACCCCCTGGCGCGGAGGAAGATTTTGATTTGAGTTTTCTGTATCGTTTACTCTGGTTGCCGATATTGTAGCTTAAAGAGTTTTGCGCTGGATCGGGCGATGTCGTTCCCTAGTAGACTGCCATCTAGCATTGTGCCCGCGGGAATCCCGTATGGTATGGCTCCACCCATGATGCCTGTGAGTATTCTTAGTCGCTAATCGTTTGCTTGTGGTAGATCATTGAATGAGTGATTTTTAAATTCGACAGCCATCGATCATACCAGCTGGAATGCCGCCATCAATGAGTCAGCCACCACAGGGACGGGAAGCTTCCGGGGACCACCACCCACAATTGGTTCCCGCCCGCAAATGTACAACAACTCAAATAATCACCACGATAAACGTGGCCGAGATGATCGAGGGGAGGTGTTCAGGTTCCGAATGCGGCGCCCACGATTCATTGAAACATAAGCGACCGGGCACCGGATCCGATGATCAAGAAGATCCTTGCCTCTTATGGTACCGTTATCAATTGAAGCGGGTTTCCATGTTTGGGTTCTGCGAGTATGAGTAAGTAATCCGTCTTATTTTTCTCTTGGTTGTCCTGTCTTGATGAATTTTTGTGATTTCAGTGGTGCAGTGGCAGGAGCACGTGCCATTCGGCTGTTGCATGATCTGGATATCGATGGCGGAAAGTTGGTAGCCAAGGTAGACGCCAAGAACAATGCCTTGCTCGACAACTATAGGGAGGAGAGTAATGGTGCAGTTAGTGAGCAATCGGAGAAGATTGGCGACGATGATTCCACAGATCTTATCACGAGGATTCTCGATGAGTTTAGGGATGAACTGATGCCCCCAGAACAGCCAGACGACTACGGTGTTCCTCGGAAGGAGAAGAAGCAGCTCCAGTCAGTTGACCTTGAGGAGGGAAAGAGGGACATCATCAGCAAAGAGATTGGCAAGTATACCGAGGAAGGGATTAAGAAGGAGAAGGAAAAGGAGCGCAAGAAGGCGCGTGAAGAGAAGAAGGCTGATGGAGGGGACAAGAGGAGATTGTCTTCGCCTAAGAAGGAAAAGGAAAAGAAATCCCGGCGGCGAAGTCGGTCACGTTCCCGCGATCGCGAGCGGGAACGGGAACGGGAGCGAGAGAGGGAGCGTGAACGTGAACGAGCAACGGAGAACCGAGAACGGATAGAGCGTGAAAATCGAGCAGCCCGGGAAGCCAGGGATCGTGAAAGGGAACGGGAACGTGAAAGAGAGCAAGAACAGGAACGAGAACTATTGAATCGTAACCCGCGGGACATTCAGAAAAAGAAAGAAATGGAAGAGGAAGCACGAGTTCGGAGGAAAGCTGAGAAAAAGGCTAAAGAGAAGGAAGCCGCCTACCAAGAACGATTGAGGAATTGGGAGGCACGTGAAAGACGGAAGGCTAAGGACTACAAGAAAGATCGAGAAAAGGACCGATGCCGGGAAGAAGAACGCGAGAAGGAGGCGAAGCGATTTGAGGAATTCCTGGAGGATTACGTTGACGAACGGGATGATTCGAAGTACTATAAGTAAGTATCGGGAGTTGATGATACTCCGGGGTTCAGTTTTATAAACTTGTTTTCGTTCCAAAGGGGTTGTGAGCTGCAGCGGCGTTTGACGGAACGGGTACGTGAGGCCGACCAGGATTCCAAGGATCGCAATAAAGAACAGGAAGAGCTGGATGAGTTGAAGAACAAAATCTTCGCCGGATGCACACCCCAGGGAATCCTGGATGATGTTCAGATGGTAGGTTGGATTAAGGGGGATTTGTGGAGGGGTGTGGCTGAAACACATTTTTATTCAAATAGTAATAAAAATATCATTTTGTTTTAATTTCCACTGTACTCTTTTTTTTTTCATTGAACAATATCCGAAAAATTCATTTTCACTAAAAAATTTACATTGCTCACTTTACGTCGCGACAACGTAGTACGTTGTCAGTACAGCAAAAAAAAATGTAATATACATCAACGTAATTGATGTTAACGTATTAAAAACTGATGTAATCCAGGAAATACGATGCACAATAACATCCACTTGATGGAATATTACATCGCTCTTCAAATTACATAAGAACAAAATTATGCGTTGCATGAATGTAATAATCACATATCAACAACATAAATATTACACGAAAACTAATGCACATAAAGGACTCCGCAAAAAATGTTAAATATTACACGACTTTGATGCTTTATCGCATTTTGTTTTTATGTAAAATTAAATCTCGCAACACTGTCAAACTTGTTCTTTTTTTTTAGCGTATTCGTCACTCGTCGTCGTTGCTGTTCAAACATGAAAAACAGGGCGGCAAGGCACGCGATGTAACGGCCAAATGTTTACCGCTACTGTTCCTAGCATACCAGTGTGGTGTTCCGGATTCGGACGAAAAGTGTTGATGCGTCAGGTACAGCAATAAGTTGACTATGATTCCAACGTAGTTAGATTTGAAATTTTACACAACCACTTTTTTACGTACACAGCAAAAAAAGTTGTTGAATATTACACAGAACCAGATGCACATAGGTCATTCCATCGGTTGTGTAATGTTAGGTTGTCTCGATGTACAAAATAAAATGATGCATTGCTTACCGATGTAATTTGGTCGATGTAAACGAGACAACGTACCTCATCGAGACAACGTGAATCATCGCGACGTACTACGTTGTCGCGACGTAAAGTGAGCAATGTAAATTTTTTAGTGAAAATGAATTTTTCGGATATTGTTCAATGAAAAAAAAAAGAGTACAGTGGAAATTAAAACAAAATGATATTTTTATTACTATTTGAATAAAAATGTGTTTCAGCCACACCCCTCCACAAATCCCCCTTAATCCAACCTACCATCTGAACATCATCCAGGATTCCCTGGGGTGTGCATCCGGCGAAGATTTTGTTCTTCAACTCATCCAGCTCTTCCTGTTCTTTATTGCGATCCTTGGAATCCTGGTCGGCCTCACGTACCCGTTCCGTCAAACGCCGCTGCAGCTCACAACCTTTTTGGAACGAAAACAAGTTTATAAAACTGAACCCCGGAGTATCATCAACTCCCGATACTTACTTATAGTACTTCGAATCATCCCGTTCGTCAACGTAATCCTCCAGGAATTCCTCAAATCGCTTCGCCTCCTTCTCGCGTTCTTCTTCCCGGCATCGGTCCTTTTCTCGATCTTTCTTGTAGTCCTTAGCCTTCCGTCTTTCACGTGCCTCCCAATTCCTCAATCGTTCTTGGTAGGCGGCTTCCTTCTCTTTAGCCTTTTTCTCAGCTTTCCTCCGAACTCGTGCTTCCTCTTCCATTTCTTTCTTTTTCTGAATGTCCCGCGGGTTACGATTCAATAGTTCTCGTTCCTGTTCTTGCTCTCTTTCACGTTCCCGTTCCCTTTCACGATCCCTGGCTTCCCGGGCTGCTCGATTTTCACGCTCTATCCGTTCTCGGTTCTCCGTTTCTCGTTCACGTTCACGCTCCTCTCTCGCTCCGTTCCCGTTCCCGCTCGCGATCGCGGGAACGTGACCGACTTCGCCGCCGGGATTTCTTTTCCTTTTCCTTCTTAGGCGAAGACAATCTCCTCTTGTCCCCTCCATCAGCCTTCTTCTCTTCACGCGCCTTCTTGCGCTCCTTTTCCTTCTCCTTCTTAATCCCTTCCTCGGTATACTTGCCAATCTCTTTGCTGATGATGTCCCTCTTTCCCTCCTCAAGGTCAACTGACTGGAGCTGCTTCTTCTCCTTCCGAGGAACACCGTAGTCGTCTGGCTGTTCTGGGGGCATCAGTTCATCCCTAAACTCATCGAGAATCCTCGTGATAAGATCTGTGGAATCATCGTCGCCAATCTTCTCCGATTGCTCACTAACTGCACCATTACTCTCCTCCCTATAGTTGTCGAGCAAGGCATTGTTCTTGGCGTCTACCTTGGCTACCAACTTTCCGCCATCGATATCCAGATCATGCAACAGCCGAATGGCACGTGCTCCTGCCACTGCACCACTGAAATCACAAAAATTCATCAAGACAGGACAACCAAGAGAAAAATAAGACGGATTACTTACTCATACTCGCAGAACCCAAACATGGAAACCCGCTTCCAATTGATAACGGTACCATAAGAGGCAAGGATCTTCTTGATCATCGGATCCGGTGCCCGGTCGCTTATGTTTGCAATGAATCGTGGGCGCCGCATTCGGAACCTGAACACCTCCCCCTCGATCATCTCGGCCACGTTTATCGTGGTGATTATTTGAGTTGTTGTACATTTGCGGGCGGGAACCAATTGTGGGTGGTGGTCCCCGGAAGCTTCCCCGTCCCTGTGGTGGCTGACTCATTGATGGCGGCATTCCAGCTGGTATGATCGATGGCTGTCGAATTTAAAAATCACTCATTCAATGATCTACCACAAGCAAACGATTAGCGACTAAGAATACTCACAGGCATCATGGGTGGAGCCATACCATACGGGATTCCCGCGGGCACAATGCTAGATGGCAGTCTACTAGGGAACGACATCGCCCGATCCAGCGCAAAACTCTTTAAGCTGCAATATCGGCAACCAGAGTAAACGATACAGAAAACTCAAATCAAAATCTTCCTCCGCGCCAGGGGGTCTCGAAAAACCTCTTAATTCTCTCCAACCCACCTTGTTTTCCTCACAAAGTCTAGGAATCATGTTCGGCGCAGGACGAATCAGTGGTTTACCGGTGTCAATCTTATCCTGGTATTTGTTTTCTCCTTCAAAGCAGCTCTTGGCTACCAAAATCGAAAAATAGAGAAAAGAGTCCACGTCTAATTGGTTCAGAGTTTCGATGGCGCAGTTGTTCAAATTGTTGGTGGAGAAGTTTAGTCCGTTGAATGACTTACATTTGAGCTCCGACAAATCTTCTACTCCAAGTCCCTAGACCTGGTAGGCCAGCGACGACGGATAAAGATCTAGATACATTTGCATGTGTTCCCGCTTTGGAGGCACATACTAGGGTTCGCCAATCGATCCTCTCTGCATGAAGTTGGATGAGGACATTTTAGACACTTGATCCCCATTGTTATTGTACAAGGCGCGGAATACGATCTTTTTCCAATTGATGTCGGAGCAAAATTGACGGACCTTAAAAAAAAGAATCATGACTTGAACCCAAATTTAAAACAAAATGCACGACATCTTACCTGATTCACCAGATCTTCTGCCGTGTTCCAAATCTTGCTTTCGGTGACACTTGGAATCTGTGCAATACCTGACGCATCAACACTTTTCGTCCGAATCCGGAACACCACACTGGTATGCTAGGAACAGTAGCGGTAAACATTTGGCCGTTACATCGCGTGCCTTGCCGCCCTGTTTTTCATGTTTGAACAGCAACGACGACGAGTGACGAATACGCTAAAAAAAAAGAACAAGTTTGACAGTGTTGCGAGATTTAATTTTACATAAAAACAAAATGCGATAAAGCATCAAAGTCGTGTAATATTTAACATTTTTTGCGGAGTCCTTTATGTGCATTAGTTTTCGTGTAATATTTATGTTGTTGATATGTGATTATTACATTCATGCAACGCATAATTTTGTTCTTATGTAATTTGAAGAGCGATGTAATATTCCATCAAGTGGATGTTATTGTGCATCGTATTTCCTGGATTACATCAGTTTTTAATACGTTAACATCAATTACGTTGATGTATATTACATTTTTTTTTGCTGTGTAGTGAAGCAACTCCGTTCAGAAGCGTGCGCGTTCAATGATCGGCACCCCGCCGCGTCGAAAACCGACATCGTGCGGAAATTGTGGACGGCGGATACGCCCGTTTCGGCATCTGCAACATCTTGGCACTGTTCGACAACAATCAGAGCATCGAAAGAGAGCCCGGTTCCGGACGGCCGACGACCCTGAGCGACAAGAAGCTCCAAAAGATGCTGAAGCACGTCGTCTTTGATTGCCCATAATTCGGCTCATTGCGAAGCGAGATGCTTGCCATCAGTAGGGCAGATACCAGCCCAGTTAACGTCGTCTGTACAATGTGGCGTGACGATAGGGCGCGGAAGGCGATTAACGAAACCATCATGCAGATCATGACGGCTCTGCAGCGAAAATTGTGGGAGAACCAAGAAGTGTGTGGTAAAGCTCAGATGGATGTTGATCTCGTGGGATGTTCTTACGTCGAGCAATACTAGGGTAGATCCTTCGTCTAGGACTACCCGAGTCGATTGTGTCAATATATGAGAGCTAAATGGCTCACCGTGGTTCGGTCTTGGGAGGACTTCCACTGCCGGGGAATTCTTAGATGTGCTGCTTTTTTTCGATTTTTTCCGCTTATACGTAGTGTTTTCTCCAATTTCTGATACCGGTTTCTGTTGGCATCAACGATGGCTCAGCGACGAGCTCTGCATTCAATATCCAAATTTGAGGCCATCAGACACGAATTATATACCGCATTCATGAGTTGATGAAGACCTTTAGCTTTAGCGAAGTCGTTGAGGGACTAGTTTCGTTCTTTGCTACACACTGTCGAAAGCCGGTTGCGTAGGTTGACGCCCGCTCTATCGCGACTTTGCCTTCTCTGAACTCCTCAATCTTCCTCCAAGTTACATCAGTGATCCACTCTTTTTTCTGTATGCGGAGCTCAACCAGCTCATTTTCGCTTGCCTCGATTAAGGCATGCCACTTTCCGGAACATTATTATCTCCTACCCGAGCCGATTGCGACAATATGTGGGTGCTAAATCGCTAACTTTCACTGCCGGGGAATTCTTCGTCAGAGTAGGGTTGATCCACCGCCGGACACTTCTCAAGTGGATTGCGTCAATATGTGGGAGCCAAATTGCTCACGGTCGGTTTCGGGAGAAGTTCCTTCGTTGGAGAACTCTACGTCGTAGTAGGCCTGATCCATCAAAAACCTCCAGGGGATCCAGCATCGTTTAGGCCGAAATGCCTGGTGACGATTGACATTAAGCTGTTGTAACGATCGACGTTAAGAACACAGAATTCTGAAGTTACTTTCAGAATCCGGTGCTCAACAACGAGACCTCTATGGGGTTGAAATCGGTGAACATCACGGCGAGAGTACCGCAAAGCGGACACTGATAAACGGATACCCAGCTAAGGTTGCAGCGCTGAAAACCAAGCGCTACTGGGCAAAGTTGAAGAGTTACATTAATTCCCTTGTTTCGTAGCCGTAAAGGACTACCGGCCTAATTAAAGACTTGTAGATGGCCAAACAACTTGAGCCATAATGCGTGTTTGTATATCTTAGGTAGAATCGTAGTCTGTCGTCAATGAGGAAAACAAATATGTCAGTAAGTTAAGATAAAAAGATAGAGAGAGAGAGAGAGAGAGAGAGAGAGAGAAAGCGCATTCAATGATTGAAAAAATATCAACCTGAGTCTCACTTGCTGTTGTTTTCGAGATTTTGTTTTATTTGGTCACACATTTGATTCTTCGCGAAAAAAGTACACAAACAAGCGGTTTACATTTCATTCTGCTGGGAATTTATTGAACTGCAAAGGAAAAAACTACGAAAAATTGTTCATCTGCATTTCGGTTTAATTTTAATTACTTGTTTCGAGAAGAAACAATTTATCTTTGCGAACATGGTTAAAGCTAAATATGTTGTATACCGCCTAAAGATATCAGATCCATAAAAATCAATAGTTTGACATTTATTGTTTATTTCCAGAATCCCTAATTGTCATTCTTGAGAGTACATATTCATAAGAATACTCAACATCTCACACACAACATTCACATCTTTGGCTCAAGTAGAAATTGCTGTCCACTCCTAGGGTTGCATGTTAATAAGAAGGATATTTCCAATTTTCAAACATTATAATTGATTACGCCATAATAAAAAAAAAAACATAATGTAACAAAAAACGTATTGACTTTCAAACGATAAAGATGGTGCTGCTTTTTATTTTGATTGCTGAAAATTACACTTCAGACAAGCGCAAAACAGCAGAGTTAAACCCGCTGGTAGATTAATCTTTATTTATCTGGAATTTTTGACGGTAATCCTATTCATCCATGTTATTTTTAATCCAGTCCAAAAAACTTGTAACCCTGGTATAAATTCCCGGCACGCCTTTTCTACCGCAACCGTAACCCCAACTAACCACGCCGTACTCATAGTAGAATCCACTAACTGCGCTGACCAATCCACCACCCGAATCGCCTTGACAAGAATCTTTACCGCGTTCTGCTCCGGCACATAATTGATTGGAAATTATTTCCTCATCGTAAGCCTCATTGCAAGTTGTCAAATCAACTCCATTCAAACGTACATGAAGCTTGTGTGTGCTTCCATATGCTGAAAGATTGTTTTAAAATTAATTTCAGTTTAAAAGAATACGGTCAGCTCTAACTGTTACCATATGTTCCATTTCTATGCTCTGTGTTACCCCATCCAATGGCAGTAAAAACCATATCGTCTGTAGAATTATTTCTTGTTACATCACTCAGAGGCAAACAAACAGGAGAAATTGTTTCCGTGTAATTGACACTTTCGTTCAGTTTGATAAGTGCGATATCATTCCTTATCGTTACTTTGTTATACTGCTCGTGAGGTATCAACTTCTCGATGCCGATATCTAGCGCAGGCTCGTTGCAATATTCGTTTTCATCACAATCCGGGTTACTCAGTAGATTCCATTCTCCTAATCTTATGCGATCACTTGAAAACAAAACATGAATTTAAATTACTTTTCATGGTGAAACACAGATAATGGAGGACTCACAGCCTGTAGTCTTCGGATAGACCGTCTAAGCAATGCGCTGCAGTCAGAACGTATTGATCCGATATTAGACTTCCACCGCAATGATACAGATCTCGGTCACCCTCGCGATATATCAAAATGGCAGTCCACGGATAACTGGTAGTTCCGGTAATGTTACCACCGTATATTCTATCAGAAAGATCCAAACCACATGTTCCTGGTTCCGGTAAATTAGCCCATGCTAAAAATAATATAGAAGGGCAATTAGCATCCCGCAACTGCAGGATCATATCTTACAAGTAGCATTGTTGGAAATAATTTAAATGACGATAGAAGACTAACCTGAACAAATGATTATTGCCAATATTGAAACGATTGAACTTCTCCTAACATTCATCACTTCACAACGTTCAGTCTGTAGTATCATCTATAACTGAATCTTATGCATGCTAATTTGCTGCAATTAATACTAACCCTTGGTTTGTTTCACGCTTTCGAAATTGGCACATTGATTAGTAAGTTGCACAGTGGTATCTTGGAAGGCAAAATTTCTTAACTTATATGCTTTACTATAAATAAACTTCAATAAATTGATACCTTAATGGATTTTTGTTTTGAATTCGAATGCTCTTATAATGTATGAATGGAGCTTCATGATCCAAATTTGCCAGAATGAACTTCATAAAACATATTGCAACATGATCTGTAGAATACTGTGAGTCTAAATATTATAGTTTATGATGGACTTATAGGACAAGTTTGACTTTACTTTAGCACTGACAGAATGAAATCAAACATAATCCATCACTTTTATTGTAAACTGATACAAGAATTTTAACCAAACTAGTCTCACTGTTCTTGATGTTATCAGAAAGAAGCGATTTGGTTTCAATTAAAAAGAAATGCATCAGTATCAGTATTCTAACTCTTATCAGTTCCAATGTCAAATGTAGCTCATCGATCGTTAGGTAAGCAGATCACTTCGGCTGAACCGGGCGATATACTTCCTTTCTGAAATAATAGGCCAATCAAACCGTCCGTCATAGTCAGTAAACGCTAGCATAATAGCGGCACACTCTACCCAAGCAGCACACTTGTTGCAAACCAGTAAAAATAACTTCCATGTTACTCAATAAAGTCATAATTATGACATATTGCTTGGGTAAATATGAAACGATACAAATTTGATTCATTTTACAGAAAAATTTAAAACAGAATTTTACATTCTATAAATAAGAAATCAGCCTTTACTCCTCAATGAATTTGAAAAAAAATACTATTAAAAAACTAACTGTTTTTAGTTTTTGCTCCAACTAACAAAATAAACGCTGAGCGGACTTCCTTGTCGCACTGAGGAGAGATTTTATATTTGTGGAAACTGTAATGCATTTATTATATAGCCTAGTTCAAGCACTTTTTTTTTATTGAGTCGAAAATCGGATCCGGATCCACTGGAAAGTACGATCCACATTATCAAAGTTTTTTTCCAATATAAATTGAACATAACAGAATTTGTCATCAATCGTCTGATTTTTCTCAAATAAGCAGTACAAGATACAAAACAAAATACATGAAGGGAAGAGGATCACGAGAAGATAATGTTAACCTCCTACCACGAGGTTCAGATCGACGGTTATGAAATACCGGTAGTAGGAGAGTTCGTGTATCTGGCCTTAATGGTGACCGCTGATAGCAACACCAGCAGAGAAATACAAAAGCACATTATGACTGGCAATCGTGCTTACTTTGGACGCCGAAGGACGGCAAGATCGAACAAAGTTCACCGAACTATAAAGTTGAGCATCAACATGCCATTAATTAAACCGATAGTGCTCTACGGCTACGAATCATAGACATTGCTAGTGTCTTTGAACGGAAGGTGTTGCGTACGATGTACGGAGGAGTGCAGATGGAATGCGGAACGTGTAGAAGACGAATGAACCACGAATTGCCTCAGTTGTTAGTAGAACCTCCTATCGTACACACCGCTAAAATCGGTCGATGGGTCGGGCATGTCGTAAGAATGTCGGACGACATCTCAGTTAAAATGATTAACGAAATCGAACCGACGGGCATAAGAAGAAGAAGAGGCACGCAACGAGCGAGGTGGACCGATCAAATAGAAGGCGACCTTCGCAGGCAGCGAGGCTGTCGAGATGCAGCCATGGACCGAATACAATGGAGACAACTTCTGCGTATAGCAGAGGCCACATCGGCCTTGTTCTGATTGGTTAGATGTTTTTATAAAATTCATAAAGCTGGCTTAAAAAATCATTCCGATTTTTCAGGAACCTTGTTCTGTACATGTTGCTGAGCGGGCAGCAATCAATTTCGTATTGGGGATAGTTTCCGACATGCCCAGAGACCATTATTTTATCTTCTCAGATAGTCTCAGTTCTATCTTAGTTTCCTTCAAAAATAAGGGAGCAGATGTGTGCGTTGGTCGAAAGATCATTTAAGATTACCTCTGCATGGGTCCCCTCACATTGGTCAATTCCAGGCAATGAGAGGCGGACTCTCTAGCAAAGGTGGGCGCACAAGAAGGCAAGATTTTTGAAAGAAGAATTTCACATGATGAATTTTTCACATTTGTACGTCAGAGTTCTCTTCAAAGTTGGCAAAACGACTGGACAAGTAATTCTCTTGGGCGGTGGAAACATTCTATTATTCTAAATGTTTCGTCGAGATCGTGGTTTAAAGTTCTGAATGTAAGTCGCGGTTTCATTCGTGTGATGTCAAGACCATTACTCGCTAGACGCACATCTCTACAGAATTAACCTCGTCGATAGCAATTTATGTAGGTTCGGGACCGGTTATGATGACATCGCTCAGGCAGTTTGGCATTGCCCGGATAATGATGCCTCCAGAGCACGACAATTGGATATCCTAGTGGCCCGAGGTAGACAACCCTTCCGCGAGGTAAGAGATGTTTAGAGAATGTGGAATCTCCCCTACATGCAAGCGATTTACGAGTTCCTTTATTTGTCTTATCTAAGAATGTAACGTCATCACCCCCCTTCCTTCCACTCTCGTAAACTCCCTGCCATTGTGTCCCAGTTATACTATCCTTTTGTTCCCGTGCTACTTTACCCGCCCAACAAACTGTGGTCACCCATTTGCGGCTTAGTTCCTGAAAGGAATTACGGGAACCGAGCATTTGTTAGATGTCGCAACCACGAGCAGCAACTAATACCTGAAATAAGTTACCTGCCCAGCCCCTTCCATACGATAATGTGACCCATTAACCTCGAGCTAGCCACGAGTAATTGGCACCCCACTTTCCTTAAATCGAAAAATAAAACATTGTTAATAACCATATTGAATATCGGCTCCGCAAAGTGTTACACACGCCTGAGCCAAACAAATAAATGAACTGATTAAAAAAAAACTTCGCGCTGTTCACGGAAAGTGGAAGCCGAATCTACGCGTAAGGACTCGTTTAGCTGTTTAGTAGATAGTGTCGACCGTTTCTTTCTTAAGGATCGTGATTCCAGTAAAGAAATTTACTAGATCATGTTCTCCATGAGCTGTACATAAGTTTAATATATCATTAATTGGATAAAACTTTCGGTTTTGCAGTCACACTTAAACACGTCTTATCAGGTTCGCAGTCCACGATCAAAAACGACTCAGAAATCTTTTATTCACATATCTATTATTTAAACGACATCGAGTTTTGCTCTTCGAGCCGAAGCATTACGAGTTTGCGTTTCAACAAAAAGGGGTTCTGTTCTTTAGGTCGAATATAACAATTCTTCCCCCTAAAGTATCCTTATATATACATACATTATTACATAATTTGACTGATGATCAGAACGTATTAACAAATACCAATTTATAAAACATGTTCGAATTCATTATACAAATGAGGTCTAAAAATAAACTATCAGAGCTTTGGACGATTCCTTTTTTTTTTTTTTTTTTTTCATCTTTTCTTTCTTTTTCAATATTGGCCAAACTGTATGCCTGACTGTATATTAGTTGCTGACTACACCTAAATCCTTAAATATTCAATAAATTCATTTCTTTTTTCTTCTTTTTTTTTTGTTTTGTTTTCCAGGACTCAGTAAAAAATACTAAACGTATATTACCGCTGCTGGGATGTCTGTTGATTTGATGCTGCTGGGTCATGATTTCTTTTTGTTCCCGTCGAGCTACGCGTTTTTATTGGACTGCGTCGAATGTACTTGAAACGCCTACTAACGCCTTCTGAATCTGTAGGTACGGCCGGAACGTCTGGGAAACCGTAAAATTCCTCATCGGAATCAATCACACTTCTTGGCCGTTTCGTCCTCTGTATTGGAATATGTATCGTGGTACAGGTTGGTTGAGCGGGAATAATTCTCAGTTGATTCCGGTGGGCTTTGAGTGCATGCCTGCCAAAAGAAATTTCAAAAACATTTAGTGAAACTCTTTTGACATACTGTGCGTTGATCCACTTTTCGATCGAATGTTTATCGTGATTTTTATATAGAATTTTATCTCCTAACACCAATTTGGAAAACGGATCGTTATAAGGCACACTATTGTTATCTAAATATGAATCATCCCTTTTCATATTGGGAATACTTTCAAGATGATTTTTATAGTGATTCTTAGGATGTAATAAATCAATTAACATTTTTGGCTTGAAGTTCAACATCTTTTCTGATGGAAATCTATCGTCAATAGAACAAGTATTCCTGTAATTAGTTAAAAATAAGGTCAATCGATCCTCAATATCGAGCGATCTCGTCTCAGGGTCTAACATGATTTTTTTTAAGACTTCTTTAGCTACTTTCACCATTCTTTCAGCTTGGCCATTGCTACTAGGGTTGTAAGGTGGGCTCTTCATGACTTTTATACCTTGCCTCTCCATGAACGAACAGAACTGGCTAGAATTGAAAGGTGGTCCACCATCTGTTACTAGAACATCGGGGAGCCCAAAACGAGCGAAAATAGCCGTAAATTTTTTTATCACTTTACTTGCGTCCGTTCCGTTTTTCATAATCTCTACCTCTAACCATTTGGTGAAACTATCTACAATTAACAGATATGTTCTAGATTCGAAAAAGAAAAAATCTGCATGGATACGACTGAATGGACGCGTCGTGGGAGTCCAAGAATTATTGCAACCCGATTTTGGGACTACAGCTGTTTGCATACAAATCTGGCAATATTTTACAAAATGTTCAATATCAGTATTCATTCCGAACCAAAACAAACAACGACGCGCTATCTGTTTCATCTTAACGACTCCACTGTGATTGGCATGGAGTAATTTCAAAATGGCATTCTGGAGTGAAACCGGAATAATCACTCTGTTCTGGTATAAAATGCAATCATCAGTTATCTCCAAATCAAAACGCAAAGAATGTGCGGGTTTCCATGCAGTTTCAATCTTTTTCGGCCAACCATTTCTAATATATCCCGTAACTTGTTGCAGAAATGGATCAGATTTCGTCTGTTTTGCGATTTGTGCATAGTCCAAGGGAAAATCACCGAAAAAATTTATGCTCTTGATACAACCACTGTCTATGTTCTTTGGAACACTTTGTTCCAGAGGGAATCTGGAACAAAAATCGGCATTTCCCATATGTGAAGACGGCCGATAACAAATTTCATACTCGTATATAGACAATTCCATAACATATCTTTGCAATCGGGTCACACAGATTTGATTTTTTCCTTCTTTCCCAAAAATTCCTATCAATGGTTTGTGGTCCGTATATATTGTAAATTTTTGCCCAAACAAATATTTATGGAATTTTTTTACCGTACATACTAGAGCCAAAGCTTCTAGATGTAGGATAGGGTATGACTTCTGTGCTGAGTTCAATGAGAAAGAGACGAAACTGATAGGTTTTTCCTGTCCGTTTACTACATGCGCTAAAACTCCACCGAGACCATAACTGCAAGCATCGGATACCACCACGATAGGTTTCTTCGGGTCATAATATTCTAATATATTTGCGTTAAACAGAGATGCCTTACATTCCTCAAATGATTGTTGGCATTTGTCATTCCAAATAAATTTTATGTCCTTACGTAGTAGATTATACAAACAACTCAATTTCGCAGATAAATGCGGCACAAATTTTCCGTAATAATTAATCAACCCTAAAAATGCTTTCAACTCTGAAACATCTTTAGGCACCTTGGCTTCTCGAATTGTTGACAGCTTTTCAGGTGATGGAAGTAGTCCTTCTTCCGTGATCAAATGTCCCAAATAGATCAGAGAATGAACAAAAAATTTGCATTTTTGTAAATTTACTTTAATGTTTGCTTTTTCAAGTTTTTCCAGTACTAAAAAAAGATTTTTTTCACATTCCTCCCTTGTTTCTCCAGCTATGAGCACATCATCCAGATAGCATCTCACATGCTTTAAACCAAGTAAAATTTGATCCATGATTTTCTGGAATATAGATGCGCTGGATGTCGCACCCTGGGGCAATCGGTTATAAGTGTAAAGGCCTTTCACAGTATTAATCACTACGAACTTCCTTGATCTTTTCGATAATTGTAATTGAGTGTACGCCCCTGCTAAATCCAAACAACAAAACCACTTACAACCAGATAAAGAGGCGAAAATATCTTGAGCAATTGGGAGAGGATACGTATCAGGAATGATAGATTTATTAATAGAAACTCGGCAGTCAATTACCATTCTTATGTCTTTATCTTTTTTGAAAACAATAATTACCGGAGATGCCCATTCACTAACCTTTATGGGAGTTATAACGTTTTGTTTCTCCAAAGAGTCCAAATGCTCCAGGACCTTGTCCTTCAGTTTAAAAGGTACTTCGTATGCTCTCCGAAACACGGGTCTGTCCTCTTTAAGCACCAGATCTGCTTCAAATCCTATTATTGGATGCGAAAAGTCTCTGTCAAAAATTTTTGGAAACCGTTGTTTTACAATAGATTCAATATTACCAGAGTCGATCAGCTGATTGGTATGCAATTTGTTTACATGTAAGTTGGATACAAAACCATTCCTCCAAATTGGATAAAAACCATCCAACCAGTTTCTACCGAGCAAGGGTACAAAATCAACATTACTGTCTAGGATAACAAGGGAAACCTGATGTTTATTGTTGTTTATAGTCACATCGACCTCTATCTTCCCATATATATTTAACTGCTCTCCATTTACTACTACTAGACGACTGTTACAAATGTGTACCTGAATGTGTTTGAAATACTTCCTGAATGTTCTCAAACTAACTACCGATACTGCCGCACCGCAGTCAATCTCCATACGCAAAACCACATTTCCGATGAAAGCTTGCACTAGACATGGTTCGCTGCTCCTAGCATTGGTTGAAATCATCATACATGGGTACTCAATATCATCATCTTCAGAATCTCTTATGCTCAACCTTTTAAAATCATAACTATCGGCCTGTTGTTCTTCCATGAAATTTATAGTTTTCCGGTTTTTTAGCTTGAAACAATTTCGTTTTACGTGACCCCGTTTCTTACAATAGTTGCATATCACATTTGCATGAGGATTATCATTACCGTATCTACGACGCTCTTGAAAACCCCGGGACTCTTTGTCATGATAGACACCGCGATCATTGTGATTGTTCAATCTGCCCCTTTCCCTACTCATACTTCTACTACGGCTGCGGTATCGGTTGCCATACGCACGCGAGGCCCTACCACCATCTCTGTATATATCTCCATGATCGTCTCTATTTCCCAATCTGTATTTTACTGAGTTCACACTCCTTATTATGTCATCTCTTTCTTTGCATTCTCTTGCACGAAGTTTTGCCAGCTCAGTGCGTACTACTAGTTCCTCAACTTCCTCAAGTGTCATGTTATCCTTCATTAATAATTTGTGTTTCAATTCTTCATCGCGTAAACCAAACACTATCCTGTCTTTTATTGCTTCATCCTTGTGTGCACCAAAACCACATTGACTAGCCAACAATTTTAAAGCCAATACATAGTTTTCAGCGGGTTCGTCAACACCTTGAAGGCGTGCGTTGAACTTGTGCCTACACAACATGTTCGGCTTAACTTTGTCCAAACGTTCTTTTAATTTCTGAATCATTTGATCATAATCAATAGATGCAATTGACACTCCCGGAAATATTAGCCTAACCTCATCAAATATAACAGGACCACTCAAAGTGATAAATAAATTTTTCTTGTTACCATCCGGAATGTTATTTAAAGAATATAAAATATTCATACGTTCCATATAATCCCCAAAACTGGAACCCCGAATGTAGTGGTCTACCGTCCCAATTATGGAAGACATGCCTAAATTGTTCACAGCAACCAAAACTAAAAAAAAAACAAAAGAACCAAAACAATAACAAAACTTACTTGAATGATGATTTGCTTACTGTTCGACGACCTCTTAGAGAGTTTAACCTGATGCCCGGTAGTTGCAATTGTGTGGAATTCCAATGCAATACCAATACAGCCAAAACGCCACTACTCGTCCGCTGTCCGTTTAACGACGGTTGGTCTCCAACAGTTGAGTGCTCCTCAAATTGGTGCTCACCGGGTGTTTTTCGTTGTAGCAGTCACGCACTTGACCTGACCGTTGCACCATTGACTATCAATGATTGTTCTTAACGCTAACACACTGACACTGCAGTTGCCTTGCTGCCCTCACGTCTCTTCCAGCTTGCGCGTTATACTTTAAATGAAATGATCACCACCAAAAAATTTGTGCCCACCAACCAAACAGTTTGTGCCTTTATGTCGAGATCCTGTTACTTATAAAACCCCAGCATACACACTTGTCGTAGCTTGATACACTTTTCCGTTTACCGACTCCACATGCACACCAACTCACTCAATTAATTAATTTCTCAAGCTCTTCTCACCTTCCGTTTTTTTTTTCTCACTTCTCTCACCACAAATGCTCACCGTAACACGGCTACAGACAAAAGAAAACTATTGTTCAGCAATTGAAAACCATCGTCATAGTTTTCTAAAGAACCGATCTTCACAAAATGTTCGATTATGGCTTGCAAAATGGCGTACTGAAATTCACTAAATAAGAAAAAGACAATCAAAATGGATAACGCAGAACGCCAATTTTCTCTGATTTTTATGATTCTCGTCAATTTTTTTTTTCTAGGATTTTTAATTTTTTCACAAACCACGCTACAGATGCTGCTCAAATCTTAGCTCACTGTGCGCTGCTCAAAACGGATGGTTCATCTCACACAGCGGCGATCCAATAAGCACGCTTCCAATCGCCACTGCTAAGAACGCTTAGTTTTACTAAAATAATTCACCGCTATTTCCTGATTATCAAACCGTGTTGAATTTAACTTTTCTACTCGTCGCCACTTTAATATATCATTAATTGGATAAAACTTTCGGTTTTGCAGTCACACTTAAACACGTCTTATCAGGTTCGCAGTCCACGATCAAAAACGACTCAGAAATCTTTTATTCACATATCTATTATTTAAACGACATCGAGTTTTGCTCTTCGAGCCGAAGCATTACGAGTTTGCGTTTCAACAAAAAGGGGTTCAGTTCTTTAGGTCGAATATAACAATAAGGTATGATTGTACTTGCCAAACAATCTTACTAATGCATACATAGTACTGGCATCAAAAACTACTAATTGATAACTGATGATTAAAATTCACTGCATGAGATGTTTATGGGTTTTAAGACTTATAAGCGATTGTTGTCGGATCATATCAGGCTTCAGCTGAAATGTTGTTTGCCTTTAGTTGTCAATGAGTTCCGAAGTCGATACCCGCATAAACAACAACCATAAGAAGTGCCTAACCACCAATTCGGGGTATCATCCCAACTGTTAGTGGTATGGTTACACCATCTATAATATCGTTCCTGAATGATACATATTTATTAGGGTAGATTCTTACCAATACAAATTCAAAGTAAAATCTGTATCCACATTAATCCGGACACCTTCAAATCATTGTAACTTTTCAAATATTGCACGTACGAATGAAAAAAATCACTGTGGTATAGGTGAGAGTCTATGATGAAAAAGACTATGATTGATGTTTACATTTCATGTTTAGTATTCAAGATGGCGACGAAACAAAAACAAGTGCGCGAGCGAATTTTGTACGGGCGTACGGCAAATCCTGACTTGTCAATACGGGACCTTGCAAAAACATTGGATTTCCACTGTAAAAACATTGTAAATTCACTGTTCACGATGTGCTCAAATCATTTTCGGAACGTTTGACGGTGGAGAGGAAACTGAGAAGTGACAAAAACATTGGACGCGCTGATCCTGTCATGGACCGAAAGGTGAAAAGGATATTAACGAAAAACCCAAATCTCGCCATTCGAAATAATAGGGATGTCGCCTGGTTTTGTCCAAAAATCAAAACAACGTTTGGGACTAAAGTCGTATAAAGTAATAACAGTTCCAAATCGCAACGACAAACAGAACTTGGCAGCAAAATCACGGGCTCGACATTTGTACTGCGAATATATGACGAAGTTTTCATGCGTTGTTATGGACGATGAAACTTATGTCCGGAGGATTTAAAGCTGCTTACAGAGCTGGCTTTTTATTCTGCTATGGCCAGAAATGCTACAGCTGAGCATTTCAGAACGAAGAAGGCATTGACATTTCCCAAAAAATACCTTGTGTGGCAAGCAATTTGCACGTGTGGCAAAAAGATTAAATCTTTCGTCACTACAGGCACAATCAACTAGGAGATCTATCAGAAAGAGTGTCTGCAGAAGCGATTGCTACCCTTCATCAAAAGTCACAAAGAAAGTCCTTTGTTCTGGTCCGATTTGGCATCATGCCACTATGCTAAAACTGTGATGGAGTGGTACCAAGCAAATCAAGTGAACATTGTACCAAAAACCTCAATCCCGCCAAATTGCCCAGAGCTACGACCAATCGAGGGATATTGGGCTCAGATGAAGCGGAAGCTTTCTGGAAAGAAGCAAGGAATCAACAACATCAAACACTTCCAGCAAATTTGGACAAAGACGGCTTCTACGATTTCTGAAGAGTCTGTACAAACCCTAATTGACGGAGTTAAGCACAAAGTTCGAAAATTTTATGCAAATACGCAATAACTATGTTTTGTCTTCACGAATTGTTAAAACACATCCCATGAATCTGAAATAAACAACTACGACGGAAATATAATGCGAAATTTATGTTATATTCATGTTTTGAGGTGTTCGGATTGTTGCGGATACAGACCTTATTTGGTATGGTAAAACAAACAATATTTTTTAAACATGGTCACTGTAATTTGATGATCCACGTTACATTCACTTACAAACTAAAGGATGTGGTAATAATAATTGCGAATTGTTTATCAACGTATGGGTCCCAAATTTAAAAAAATGCGTATTATATGATACGGCCTGTACTCGAAAAAAAATGCACCATTTTCATCAGTGTGTAACTTTTTTGTCCGTAGGTAAAAATCTGGGTATAACAAGTGAAGTGCTTACATGTGCAAAATTCCATAACAATCGGTTCAGTGGTTATTGAGATGTCATCGAAACAAGAAGAAAATCGCCGGAGAATTTTGCGCGTCGTCATGGAAAATCCGACTGCGACCATGAGATGGATCGGAAGACAAATGGGAATCACCCATACAACTGTGTCTTGGGTGGTAAAATCGTTTAGGGAGTCTCAGGCGACCGAGCGGCGGGCTGGAAGTGGAAGAAAATCGAAGAAAGCTGACCCTGTGAAGCCTGGTTGTTGGTGATCAACAAAACACGGCGGCCAAATCCCGCGCAAGCAAGCTGTATCGAGTGTGGTTAACGAAACCGATGTGTGTGGTTATGGATGACGAAACCTACATCAAGGCAGACGCAAGGCAGATACCGGGGCTGCAGTTCTACGTTGCCAAATCACGGTTTGATGTTTCGGAAGACATAAGGAAGAAGAAAGTGGACAAATTTGCCAAAAAATACTTGCTCTGGTCATAGCGGTAAACTGAGTAAAGCGTACATCACAACGGGTAAAATCAACAGCGAAATTTACCGCACCGAGTGCCTCAAGAAGCGTTTGTTGCCCTTCTTGCGGTCCCACGGAGGAGAGACATTATTTTGGCCGGACCTGGCATCATGCAATTACGCGCGATCGACGTTTGATTGGTACAGAGACAATAACGTTGATTTTGTACCAAAAACCGCCAACCCCCCCAATTCACCAGAGATTCGTCCGATGGAAAGATTTTGGGCCATAGGTAAACACATATGAACGAGCTGGAGTTGAAGAAAGAATGGATAAAAGTGACCAAAAAGGTCGGCTCCACCATTGCACAAAATGTAATGAGGGATCTTAAGGGAAAGGTGCGGGTTTTCAACGATGGGAAGGAAATTGAATAAAGTAATTATGCCAAACATAATCCATATGTATAAGTTCATTCCCTGAAAGTTTCAAAAAAATCCTTCTTAAAATAAATTTTTGGCGAAAACTTTTGTATGGTGCATTTTTTTCGAGTACAGGCCTTAGAGTCTTAATAATATAGAATAGATTTATTTTATATAAAATAAATTAGTTCGATTTATTCGAATGTTTTATTGTTATTGGTTTGATAAAGTTTATTGAGATAAGCCTCGTTTCTGAACAATATATTTATAACATATGGTGAAAATGCTGGTATTTCGTGTTAAATTATAAAATTATTACGTGGATTTGCTCAAACAATAAGTTAAATTTGAAGCCACGTGAAATGCATTTTACCCTGTCAATTATAGTGAAAATGCCTTCCACCCCGACCCACTGCACTCACTTGATAACAAAGTGCAAGCGAACTCAGAGAAAATGTCAAATGTATGATGTGCTGTTAGTTTAGTCGGACTCAAAAGTTCATCTCAAACAGCGCAAAAGTTCGTGCTTTCCGATATCGTGTGATCAAATTTAATATCAAAAGCTGCAAAGTTGGAAGTTCAATTGAGAATTTAGTCACTGAAATTAAACGGGATCAATAGGTTTAAAATAGTTATTGATCCTTCGGTTAAACGAACCTAAGTTGCAGTTAAGCCACCCGATAAAGTTGAAAAACAAGGAATCATGTGACACATCTAAATGTTTGTTTGTATCCACTTGCTATAGTTGTTTTTTTCGTTCATCTGGCGCGTACACAATTAGATTGGGTTACAACGATTGATAAGAAGTTTCATGCGTGGGCCAAAAAACGTCACTGACTAAAATGGCTTGTTTTGCTCAACTTCCCAATGAGGTTTGATTTTTTAGCTTCCCTGTTACGCTTTAATATTTGAGAATAAAACTTTATTGCAGATCCTCGAAAACGTGTTCCAGTATCTAGATTTCAAAAATCGCAAAAACCTTGCCTTAGTTTGTTGGAGATGGAATGACATTTTGTTGGCGGAACGATATTTGAGAAAGCATGCTATTTTGCATATCGAGGGATGTCGCTTACTGGACGGAAAAACACAATTCAGAAGAAACTATGAAGCCTTATCGATTAAGTTAGACAAACAGTGGTGCAATGAAATGACGAAAAACCTCAAATTAATTTATACCGTTTGCTCGACTCCTTTGTATCTAAGGGTAGAAAATTGGAGCACGGATCAAAGGTTTGGATTGGTTTTTGATAAAGTTTACTTTAACCATGAGAACGTTCAATGTTTACATTTGATTGGAACATGTAAGACAGAAAAAGGTATTTTATGCGTTACCTTAAACAATCTTAAGGTTCTGAAAGTGGAATCGAATAGTATTGAATATTTTAGGTTGTTCGCGCCAAGTTTAAGAGAATTTTATTTATGTGTATGCTCAGAAGAGCACATGGATCTACTACCCCAATTCGCCGAGCAGTTGCAAAAATTGGAAATAGTATTTGATAGTAAGGATATTTATTACTTCTATAATTTAAAGTTTCCAAATATGACCGTACTATCTGTTGATAGACGATTGAAAGGAATGACCAAAAGTGAGCAGGATATCAGTATTGCCTTCTATAGGCGATTTAAAAAGCTACAAAAGTTGTACCTATCTGTTAAATTCATTGACAGCTACGTGATGCATATGATTTCAACTAGTTTATCAAATTTGACCGAACTGACTTTGCAAGTAGTCGAAGGAACGATCGAGTTGTCGAACATAAGTAAACTGGTTATGTTGGAGAAGTTGACTATTGAAGCGGAGAAAGTAAACCTTCTAGATGCTAAGTTCCCCCGCATGAAACAGTTGTTGCTTGGCTCTGCTAACTTTCGTACCGGTACTTATGTGTATGCCTTCGAAAGCCTTATGATTTTCGATAACATGCGAGTACTTGCTTTACACAACGTAAAGTTCTATCCCGAAGTCCACAAGCTGACCCCGTCGTATAATGTTGAAACTTTGTTAATAACGAATTACAAAAGAGTAAGTATCCTTCTTGGTTTTGATTATAATCCCCATTGAAATAGGCTTTAATCTTTGCAGCTAGAAGAAACGCATCTTCATATTCTTATCAAAAGATTTCCCGCCATAAAGTGGCTTAAAATTGCGCACTGTCCGGGTTTCATGATGCGAGAAGTCGAAAAAATAAAGCGAATGAATCCCAAATTGTGCGTTGCTTTCGATGAAGTTTCCCAAGGACGTCTGTGATATGACCCCAGTCCCAGTATTGTAAGGTGTAATTGTGTTTATAATTTATTGCATGGATTTCATCTCATCTGTTTTGTAGTATTTGTTTTAATATCACTGCCTGCACTGAAGCATTAAGTATTCGAGCAACAGTTACACTGTCTACTATTCGAGATAATTTAGTTAAATACTGAAAAGTGCCCAACACTGTTTTCAATCACAACTCCGCTGGTAAGCGGTTAATGCTAGAAATACTTGTTCGAGTGAAGTCTGACCCAGGGCATAGTCTTCGATCTCGAAGAAGGACTTGGCTTGCTCCATCAAACCAAACATCGTAGACCATTTTAACGATGTTTTCGTTATATGGTACGTGAGATAATCTAAGTACTGCTCTCTGGGAATGATAGAAGGCATACGTTTAGTTTTACTGATTGTTCTGGAATAATTTAGAACGCTTACCTCAGCCGAGCTCCGTCAAAATTGTCCTCAATATACTGCATGACTAGATTCGTTTTGTTCTCCATTTCGTCATTCTGACATTTTTTAAGTTTAATCGTCAGGAAGAATCCTTCCGTAAATTTGTTCTTCAGGTGCTGTGCAGAACCAAGGCACTTAAATTCTCCATTCACCATGATGGCAAGACGTGTGCAGAGCGCTTCGCATTCTTCCATGCTGTGCGATGTCAGCACAATTGCTTTTCCCATAGTTCGTATCCGGCAAATGACGTTCCAAAAGTTTCGCTTAGCTCCAGGATCCATTCCCGTTGTCGGTTCGTCCAAATAGATTATCAAGGGGTTCCCTATCAAAGCTAATGCGGTGCTCAGTTTTCGCTTATTTCCTCCACTGTAAGTTTTGACTTGCTTATCAAGGTGCTTCGCAAAATTCAGATCGTTAGCTAATTTCAATAGAATTGATTTTATCCGGTTATTCGGTACACCTCTCAACAGACTAAAAATTCTCATCGTTTCACGACCTGTTAAATCTTCGAGTAATGCATCGAATTGTGGACAGTATCCTATCAAGCGGTTGACTTCATTCATTCTTGTTCGCATACTGATTCCTCGTATCCAGGCGTCACCGGATGAAATCTTTTCGTCCCCTGTTAGCATCTTGAAGGTTGAGGTCTTTCCCGCACCATTCACACCCAATAAACCAAAGCATTCGAAGTCATCCACCATTAGTGAAAGTTCATTCACGGCCTGAAATGGTCCGTAGTATTTTGATACGTCCTTCATCACCAAAGTATGGTCGTTAAGAACAGATTCCTGCATCGATGCTATCCGTTGTTTTTCGTCAGTAACGTCGATATCTTCGTTAATTGCTACGGTTTCTTTAGATTCAGTAACGGCTGCAATCGGCGCACTTCCCCAAGGCTTTTGACATTTAATGTTACAATTAAAGTATCTTAATTCTATCAACAATAAAACAGTGAATGATACTATGCCAACCGCCAACATGTACGCCAGGTTACGGCTAATTCCATTGGGTTGGAAAGAAAATATTTCGGTATCTGTAGAGGAAGTAAAGGAATAGTGAAGGTTTTTTTTTAAGTAGTTCTTCAAAACTTACCACAGCAACGTTTGTCAAAGTTGCAAAGAAGTTTGTCAGTACAGAACGGCATTGCATCACACTGTGCTTCGCAGATCATCTGTATCGTCAGGGCTAGATTTATGTTGTTCAAGCTGTGACTCAAAGCAAAGTGCGGGAATATCATATAGAACCACTCAAGTGTTTCGGCAACGTCCTTAAGGTTGAATTCACTGTACTTCAAAAGAAATATGCCCGTAAAAATGACTGTTCCCGTAAAGATGTTGAATATCAGCATCTTGATGAATCCAGTTGAGGGTACTTGGAAAAAATACGACCATAAGTACGTAAACGGAATAACTGCTATTCCAAAGCAAAGCATGACAACAACGACACGCGAAAGTTCTGTAGGCGTTGACCAACCTTCCTCCTGGAAAGCCGCTAGAGTGAGAATATACAATATCATCGCTAAGATGAATACTAAATAATCCCATAGAAATGACACGGTCCAAAATGTTACAGCATTCACTCCACTCACAAACTGCAGCAACTTAGCTCCGGATGACCTTTCTTTGATATAGAACATGATATACAAGGCACCCACGAATGCCATTGCAAAGCCTGTATTAAATGCCAGTTGAAAGCCCATGTTGCTTCCGGCTTGAAGTCTTAAGAATCTGACACGAGGACTATAAGGCAGCGGTTTGTTGACAACGTCCAGTGAACAGTCAGGGCAAAATGTTCTTAGTATTGCACTGTAAATTAAATTCAGGGACAATGGAGCTGTGTGGTAGGCCTTGTTATTGAACCAAGCAGTGAAGTTTTGGTCTATCTCGTTCAATGTTGCTCCTACCATGAAAGTATTGTCCACTTTTTTGATATTCTCAAGTGACTGAAAAGAATAATATTATAAGCAAACTAGCAAAATATTTCAATGATCAAAGCAAACCTTGTTCAAAATAAACTGGGAGAAAGAACTGGATATCGTCTCGAGTTCATTTGTCGGGGCAAATTCTGCAAACAACTCTGCATAGCTTCTCGCCACCGTTCCATTTGGACTGGTAGTTTCAAGAACCGTAACAGTCTTTGCGTACGAATCAAATGAGATATTCAGCGGAGGTAGAACAACATTATTAGGGAAAGAGCGCACAATTATTATAATAACAATGATATAGAACATGGACAGCGTGGTTTGTAATAACGAAATTTTCCAGGCCCTAACGTAGCTGAGGTATTTTTTCAAGAACATTGATTTGATTTGATTGATTGTCAACCGTTTCCCTGACACCAGTGTATAATTGTCCTCCTGCTCTTCTGAATTGGCAAGTTTCAAACCATTTGACTGCAGCAGGTGACCATTTGATTCCTCCGTCGTTTCGGTTGTACTTTCATCGCTTCCAAGCCTACAAGAAGATTGAAATTTCAATGATTATTTGCTGAAGTAGTAGACTGTTGCCCCCTAGCAACCCTAGCTGTTAGGACCCTTGGGCAATGTTACATGAGTTGTTAGTGTAAATTAATTTGTTGATTTCCAATTCGCATTCCGTGCTGTATAGACGTTCAATAAATTTTAGTTTTTTTTAGTGTGCAAGAATCGATTTTACAATTTTTACAATTTTCATAAAATCTAAGACAATTTCCTAAAAGTCACCCATACATCACGTTTTTGTAAGTCTTGTCGTTTTGAGTTATGTTGACATGAAAAATTTGTTGTTAAATTTTTTTTTCTTTAAAAGTGCCCATCTTGCAATGCATGGCGAACTTTTAGACAATTATATCACCGTTATTAAAAAAAACTTTCGTCCAATTCTAAGATAGCAATATTTTGCAGATTGGCTTTAAATTTTAAAATATTTTTTTTAGCGTGTAAGAATCGATTTTACAATTTTTAAATTTTTTTCATAAAAGTAAGGACGAAAAGTCGCCCATACATCACTTTTTTGTAAGTATTTTCCTTTTTGAGTTACGTTGATTTAAAAAAAACTCGATTAAAAAAATTTAAGCCCTTTTCAAATGGTAGTCTAGATAAATTTTGAAAATATAAAGTATGCAAAGTTGTTTTAAAATACATAGTCTACTCACCCACAAAGTTTCATAAATCATTGCACGATAGCGTCATCAATTCATTTCTGACAGTTCAGGGAGCTTGTTTACGCGAACTTAGAACAAAATCGGTAAGATGGATTTAAATTTTTGTGCTCTAATTTGATAACTATTGATATAAATTAACCGGAAAACATTCACGAGGAGTAATTTTTACACCCCGTTCTGAATCAAATCATATACAACCTAGCAAAAGACAATGTAAGGTCTCGCTTCTTCGGTTTAGATTCTAACACCTTGTAAACAAGCTCCCTGAACTGTCAAAAAATTAAGGTTAATACAATCCGTGCAATGAACTATTGGATTCTGAGAGGGTGCTGCCAACCACTGTATGAGTTGGCGTGAAATTCGTCACTTGCAAAGACTGCTGGAGCTACTTTGGCAGAAAGTAATCTAGTCTCGCAACTATTTCTGGCATTGCCGGATTCTTTCGATACCCTCGTTACGTCACTAGAGAACGTCGAAGATGCCGAATTGAATTTAGATCTCGCTGAGCAGCGTCTGTTGGCAGTCAGCCGTGGGGTCATGAAGAAGGACTGTCGTCAGCGTGAAGTCAATTCAACGCATGTCGTTAGTTTCATAGTTGATGCAAATATTGCAAAGAAGAGGCCAAGGCACAAGGTCTTCAAGCTAAATTCTGGGTGTCCACCTTGTAAGCGACAGGACCGTATTTACCGTCTAATGTCCAATCAAGTGGAAATCAAGATTGTTAAGGAAGGAGATACAATGATTGCTGAGCAAAACGGTTATATCGACGCGACAAGCAATAAGGGTGTATTCTACAACATCAAAATTTTGCTCTACAGGGTGCGACATAAAATAATGCGAAAATGTTCAAACTATTGTATTGGGTTAATTCGTGTAGCTAGTGACTAATTTCTGTCGAAAGTGTATTTGTTTATGTTTACATTTAAGTGCTGCATCCAAACATTATATTTGTTTTATTGCAAATTCGTCAAAATGTTCGCGAAAGAAGTGATCACCAGTTTGTTGCTCGCCCAGAAGATGCCGAAAGAGATTGTCAAGATGGTAGGGTGCCATTTGGCAATAGGAAGCCAATACTTCGGAGAAATCCATGCGGAGAATCATCAAAGAAGACCTGCATGCATCTTCCAGAGCCAGAGTGAAACGCCACTTGATTACGGACCGGGTCAAGGAACTACGAGTGACTCGTTCCAAGAGATTGCTTTCCTTGTTGAAGAAGGAAAAAATGATAATCCTGTTCTCCGACGAAAAGCTTTTTAGCATCGATGCTGTGGCCAACAGCCGCACGGACCGGTTCATTTCACCGCAGAAAATGGAGAACGTTCCGGAAAAAGTAAAACTCAAATTTCAAACCAAACATCCGGCTGGTGTCATGATGTTTGGCTTGGTGGCGCCCAACGGTTTGAAAATGCCGCCTATTTTCATTGATGCTGGAGTAAAAATCAATACCGAACATGATCATACATGTCAGGAAGCGGAAGTCGCGTCCACTGGTTTCGGATCGGCAGGCAATGACGCAGCTGCAGCGGTTGAATAAGATGGTCAACTCGATTTTCCCGGCGAATCGCCACGTGGCTGTGATGACGGACGACCTATCTCACCCTGGATGTCAGCTCCGTGAGCTCCGAGGTGAAGTTCATTTCACACACCAAGTTCCCCAAGAAGGTGCTGCTGTGGCTGACAATCAGCAAGAAGGGGATGTCAAAGCCGCTCTTCTTTCGCTCCGGACTGGCCGTGAACGGGGGAATTTATAGTACGAAATGCCTACTGGAAGTTGCGTCGTTCATCAAGAAATACCATAAGGGCGAAGACGCGGTGTTTTGGCCGGATCTGGCGTCGGCCCACTACTCGAAGCGAGCGTTGGACTAGACGAAGCGGCTAAATATCGATGTTGTTCCCAAGTCGGCGAACCAGCCCTACGTCCCCCAGCTACGTCCCATCGAGAGTTTTTGGGCCAACCTGAAGCATAAGATCTATTCCAACAATTTTGTCGCGAAACTGAGGAGGAATTGATAAATAAAACGAAGCAAGAACTCACAAACATGCCTACACGCATGCTTTCGTTCGCCATGGCGAATGTTCCGGTTAATTGCCGGTTGGCCGCTCGCAAGGGCGTAGAATTTTTTTGCAAGTAAGCTTAAATAGTTACCTTCCATAGGAAACTTATCAAAAGCAATTATCTGTCTTAGCTTTTTTTTTATCACCATCCGAAAAAAAAAGTCCATTATTTTGAATGCAAGCGTTAAGTGCGGACGCCGTCGGCTCATGGAGAAGGGCTGCCTTCAGCTTGAAGCTAGTTCAACGATGAAGGATATCGTTAGTTTCTTGACTGATGCAAATGTTGCGAAGAAGAGACCAGGACGCAAGGTCTTCAAGCTGGATTCTGGGTGTAGTGACCATCTTGTGAGCGATAGAACCGTGTTTAACGTCAAATGTCTAATCAATTAGACATCAAGATTGCTAAGAAGAAGAAGCAATGATTTCTCAGCAGAACAGTGATATCGACACGACGAGCAACAAGGGTGTACTATTCAATATTAAAAATATGCTCTACGCTCCGGAGTTGCACGAAAACCTTATGTCAGTCAAAAAGATAGCCAATGCTGGAACTGACGTGCTGTTTTCTGGAAATGTTGCTGCGTTGAAGAAAGGCGGTAAGCCGTTAGTCATAAGACACTGCCGAGGAAGCTTGAACGGACTTACGCTGTCGCGGGAAGAAACTCACCATTGCGAAGTTGGAATTTGAAACCTGTAGCATCGTCGACTTGGGCATATCGGACAGCGAGGATTGGAGACCATGACTCGCAAAGGAATTCTGAGAGGTAATCAAAATCTATTTCTGCGATGCTTGTGTACAAGTCAAGCAATGCCGAGAACCATTTATAGGAACGCGTGTTAGGGTCAACCGGCCTCTGGAGCGAGTCCCTTCGGATGTATTGATGCCCCTTGATCCACCGGCATGGAATGATTCATGGACGGTCATACCCATTTCGCGATGATTTCCTTGCTGAAGTGAAAATCCGGCGTCTACGAAAAATTTCAAAAATTAGAAGCGAATGTTGCGGCCTTGTCTGGAAACTCCATATCTAAGATGACGGTTGATCAAGGGAGAGAATAATATGCAGTTCTATAAAAAAAAGTGATCCAGTAAGAAATGACGGTTTACACAAAAGTTCAACTCAGTGGACGCAGTGGTTCTACGGCCAAAAATAAAGAAATTAGGGAACGTCCATTAATTACGTCACGCAAAAATTCACTTTTTACAATCCCCCCCCCCCCCCCCCCCCCTTGTCACGTTTTTTGTATGGACCTTCAATTTTTTTTGTATGGATCGTCACATTTTCTCAAACCCCCCCTCCCCCCTTACTGCGTGACATAATTAATGGACCTTCCCTTACGGTTGCATATGCACCCCAGTAGAATGGCGTAGCGGAGAGGTTCAACCGAATCTTGATAGAAAAAGCTCGTTCCGTACTCATCCAACCGAAGGTTCTGAAGAGTTTATGGTCTGAAGCAGCTCGCACGTGTGTATACTTGATGATCAGAAGCCCAACAAATGCATTACACTCTGTCGTTACCCCTGCCGAGATGTGGTTCGGTGTCGAACCGGAACTAGACAAATATCGTGTGTTTGGCTGCAGGGACGTAAGTTAGATGGTTAGAGCAGAGCAATGGTCATGGCTATCGCGTGTGGGATCCGGCATCTCGAAACATTACGATTGCTTGAGACGTCAAGTTCAATGAATCATCCCTTACTGACGATGATGAGAAAAATCAAGAAGAAGATGATCCATTGTCCGTTCACGTTCCGTTCGAACAAGAGGGTGAAAACGACCAACGAGCTTTAGTAGTTGACACTGTCACAGTAGTTGACAAGTCGAGTATCAAGCCGAAATAAAACTGAGATAGATCAACATGAAGTCGTTGTTGTTGAACCTAAATAGACACGAGTTTTGCAGTGAATTGTTGGCAAGGCATAGAGTAAGTTATTCGATTACTTCATTCGTTATAGAGTTGTTTCTGGAAAATTCATTTCCGCAGATGTACCAGAATCACTTAACGAGCTAACCGACCATGTGAATGGCGGCTATACGAGACGAGCTATGTTCCATGGAGAAGAACAAGGTCTGTCGATTTTCAAGTTGTCTTAAATAAGTGAAACCTCTGAAGACGAAGGGGGTGTTCCGACTAAAACACGATACGGCCGGTAATGCAGCCAAATACAAGGTGGTGCTGGTCGTGGAAGGATTCTTGCGATTTTGTCTGTTATAGATTATGAGGACATATTCGCAGCTGGTGTTCAGGCAGGATTTTTCTTGCACCAAATGGGCCAAAGACGGCAACCTTAAGGAATAATTGTACATAATGATTCCTGATGGTGTTACAGCCTCTTTCGCTTACTCATGTCCGAATACCGAATAACGTGTATGGACTCATGCAAGGACACAGACACAGGACCGAGAAATTCAATAGCCGGTTGCTTGATTTAGAATTCTATCGCTCGCAGCATGATTACAAATTGGAAGGAAGCTTATCAGAATCATGAAGTTAAAGAAAGCATTAAGTTCGACATTTGCGATGACAGACCGTGGAGAAATCAGCTATTTTATGAGCATGAAGCTGGAGTATGATCGGGCTAGTAATTTCATGAACCTATGCCAGGAAACGAACATCAACAAGCTATAGGTACGCTTCAAGATGATGGACGTAACCCTACCAAGACACTTATGGAGAAGAGCCGTCATGTTTCTCAAGATATCGATGCGACCAAGGAACCGTACCGTTAGCTGATGGGTACCATAATGTACGTAATAATGTTGTGCACCAGACCTCACCCGTGTTTGCCCGTCGGATGTATGGGTCGTTACCAACAGAATTCAAGAACAAAACATTGGCAGTGGCAAACGTGTAGTGAGGTATTTGAAAGGATTTCGGTTTACGGTGTTCGGCAGTGCTGTGTCATGGTCAAGTAAGAAGCAAGTGACCATTGCCACATCGTCAAGCGAAGCGGGGTACGTGTTCCTGATTTCTGCTGTTTCAGAGGTCATCTGGCTTTCAGGACTGATCAACTGAGCAGTCGTCATATTCGGCTTTAATCTTTCATGACAACTAAGAAGCGCAAGGTTTGGCAAAAAAATGTGAAAACAAGAGATCGAAGCATGTAGGCATCAAGCATCACTTTATCAGAGACCATATCATCAACGGACGAGTAGCGGTTAAGTATATGAGCACCGAAAACCAGTTAGCGGAATGGTTCACCAAACCGATGGATCTCCAAAGAAGCTGTGTCAAGGCATTGCCGATTGAGAGGGGGTGTTGAACTGTAGGCAATTGGCTGTTGCTCCCTTGCACCCCTAGTTGTTAGGAACTCCAACCAACGCTACTTTAGTTGTAAGTGAAAACTAATTTGTTCATTCCCTTCTCGAACTCTGTGCTGTATAGACATTCAATAAGCCTTAGTTCTTCGGAGTCCAGGTATGTCCTTCAAGATTATTTGTGTCCTACTATACTTACATCATAAATACTTCTTCCATGGTGGACAGTGTAATGCCATAACTTGATATTCCACAGTGATGCGTGTTTTCTTCCAAGTCAGCCAACAGCTGCTGGAACACGTGTAGATATTCTTGTCTTAGAACATAACTGAGCTCCGTACCAATATCTGTTTCGACTTTTACGTCTGGAATATACTTTCTCAGTAGACCGGTAAGTTCCGAAGGATTACAATCCGACTTTTTCACGCAAATCAAGCGGTATCCTTGTCCAAATTTTTTCTTCAAAAAGAACGGCGATCCAACGGCTTTCAGATCTCCTTCGGCCATTATCGCAACTCGATCGCCAAGAATGTCCGCTTCATCCATAAAGTGCGTTGACAGTAGTATAGTCCGTCCAATTTTCTCTCGTTGTAGTAGATTCCAAAGCACACGACGGGCTGCGGGATCCATTCCCGAGGTAGGTTCATCACATAGTACCACCTTCGAGTCTCCACATAACGCAATAGCAATCGAAAGCTTCCGTTTCATTCCACCAGACAAGGTTTGGGATTGAGCATTCCGTTTATCGTCCAACTCCAGAAGGCTCACGTATTTGTTGATCTCTTTAGCTATTTGTTTTTCGTCAAGACCTTTTAACTTGGAAAAGAACCGTATGTGTTCTGCTACTGTCAATTCATCGAACAGAATATTATGCTGGGGACATAATCCTAATGAATTTCTGAGACTTACAATATCGTACCGAATGTCGAATCCATTGACAATGGCTGTACCGGATGTTGGTGGAAACAAACCAGTCAACATCGACATTGTGGTCGTCTTTCCAGCACCATTGTGGCCTAACAGCACAGATATTTGATCTTCATATAAATTCAACGACAAGTCGTTGACTGCTACTTTTGAGCCTTTGTAAATTTTGGTCAACCCTAGTATTTTAATTCCAGCATGCTTATCGGTTGGTGCTTCTTCTTCGTTGTCCCTCCTATCCTTCCTCAGATATTCCCTGTCCAATGCATTCATCTGTCGACCATAAGCTTTATGTGCGCTCCAAAATTCTTTCGTCAACAAGAAATTCCACTTCTTGGGAATCCCAAACTCTCCTGGAGCTATTTGTTCTACGTAAAGCGCAACCAGTAGATAGAATAGAGCATCTACTATCAACATCATCATTATATGAGCAACAGTTAACTGATCATCAACGGTAACCGGTGAGAACAGGTTGAACCACTGGAGGCCTATTGATGTTCCTTCGTGTTTCATAAGAAGCATGAATCCATAACCCATTGCCGTATTGCACCATAGACTGGATGCCAACTTTGCTCCCAGAGACATTCGATCGTAGTTTCCAAATGTAATATTATACGGCGTGAGCGAATAGAACCAGATGATCCCGGAAACGCCGGATGCAATGTTTGCTGGAATATAATTGAAAATATATGTATTAACAAGTATAAACAAATTACACTGTTGTACCTTTCGAGAAAAATGTGCTCAACATGAAGCAAAATGTGATGGTTGTAATACTGTACATGAACAAGAATAACCAGATCAGCAGCCAGTTGGAAAACTCGAATATCGCAATATCTGTGTTGGTTGTAAGGCTCATACACAGCAGGATGGTTATAAGAGAGATCGAGATCGATAGTAGGATTAGTGTCTTCACGAACCAAGCCATCCAGTGTAGCCATCCGCTGAGACCCATAATTTTCATAGATTCTTTAAGCTGACGTTCTTTCTCCAGGGTTATGAATTTGACGGTGTTGATACACGAGTAGAAAAATGCAATCATTATGATAGCAGGGAAAAGATTTTCAAGGCCTCTCAACAAAGGATCGTTGTAAAATGGTGGATACGGGAATCTCTGGAAAATACGAAAATGTTTAAATATGAAAGTATGCAATGGTAAGGACCGGCTCACCTGTAATTCAACAACGGGCAATTGATGCGTGTTATTTTTCATAGCTAGCAGCGATCTTGAGAGAGCATTTTGTACAGAAGCAAAACCCTCGGCATAGTAGTTTGCTGGATATCCACCATCGGTGTAGTTCACTGCTCGAGCACCATAAGTTTGAAATGGAGGAAATACTAGAAATGTGCGCCAATTTGCCCAGAACTCCGCTCCAGGCAGTATAGTGGTGCGCATTTCGCTTGGAAAGCGTAGAGCAAACGATAAGTTGTTCGGTAATTCGGAAATATCCTGATAAAAGCCTATTCTGATCAACCATGTTTTGATTTATGTGATTTATGAATTACCTTCAGGTGATCCCCAAATTCAATACCGGCTAAGTAGTTACTGGTTATTAATACATTGTACATACTTTTAGTATCGTTGAAACCTTTTATTCGAACATCTGTTCCCAGAGATCTGGCCGCCTTTTTTACCACTTGCTCAAATATTTGATTCTTCGGAGTAAACGCCAGCGTTAGCTCAATGGGATGATTTGTTATCATGGTTCTAAAAATAATAAAGTCTAGATCAACTTATTGCTTGCAATTAATTTCTACCACATACCGCATGCCTGCAATACTGCTAACATTAAGACTACTGAATGTGGTGGGTTTGCTGTAGGTGGATGGATTCACGAGCCCTCGGACCAGTATTAGCAGTGAGCAAGCCAGCACCGGAATGGTGATTTCGAATATTGTCTGCACATAATGTCTCTTCTGGATGATCCAATTCTTCCACAGCAGCAGCTTGAACTTTTCCCAATCGCTTGTTGTCATCTTGAACAGTACGGTTCTGAATCAACTGAACAACGGCGTTGTGCAATTAAAGCTCCGTAGCTTTGTCCAGCATGAAGAAAATTCCACGATAATTGCTCCTTGTCGATAAATGCGGTTTCTTTCCTTCCTTTCGCAATGTCAAGTCATGCAACATGCGAAAAATATGTTCCAACAAAGATCACTTACACTGCTGCTTTATATCTGCAATTAGAACAACAGAATAAATCCTAGAGATTTATTAATTTCGCTAAACTACAAGAAAATGTTATTCTCTGACTCACCCGATGCTGGTTGTCATTTTTGCCTGCTGCCACACTACAGCACCCACTCCGGCAAGTTGAGATTCGATGAGAACTAGAGAATCACAAACAAACCATCAACAGAACACTGAACTATGCGGCATCAGTGTTCCACCGATTGAAAAAGAACACACAAAATTTTCTTGCGTTGTGAAATACTCAACCTAAGATTTCCAACACCAGCATAGTTCATGACGTCAAGAAATGAAACCACTAATATATATATATACGTATCACAACATTAATTAAGTCATACGCTACGCTAATGTTTACGTTGCTTATACGAAAGACATGCTCAGTCGAAAGCACGTGCCACGCCGCTGTATTTTAGCTGGCCCACAATTGATACGTTGCGGATGCGTTTGCGTGAATTTGACAGTTTTCCCATAGCTTTTCTGTCAAATTTACGTCAACGCATCCGCAACGTATCAATTGTGGGTGGCCCTTTTGTGAGGCGTGAACAGACGCGTAAACTCTATCGATTTGCCGGTACAGGACGAGCGTTTGACCTCGCAATAGCGTTTAATGTAAAAAACCTTACTTATATCAATTAATCAATCTTGTAATATATGTTTATTTTGTATCGTTTTCTCGGAAGGAAATATTAGACATTGACCCGCATTACCAAACCCTTTAGGGAGTTGCTATGCTTAGTGCATTCACAAAATGTAAAACAGCTGATTTACTTCATGCACACTTTTGCAGGGTACAGCTGATTGTATGCATACAATGAAATGCATTCTATGCATTTAATATGTGGTGATAACTGATATTGCAGCCTCAGTTTGTTTTAACTATGCAACTGGTGTTCTTTCAGGTATAGGGGAGACCTTCCAGTATCGTTCAGTTGTTTTTCTTTTCCAAAGTTCTTCATTCCAATCAGAATTGAAAATCCGTTTTCTAAATCGAATTACGGTTAGCAAAACTAAGTTCATTTTGCTACAGGTAGTGAGTAGAGAACAGCGAATAAATTTTCATAAACACTTTTTTTATGTAGCTCGAAAACATAGATTTTGTTCTCAAAATAAATGTTTCTTATTTTTTGACTGCTGAGCGGTTCCATATCATTTCAGCAACGAGTAATTTTTATATATTTTGATTTGCATGAAACCTTGCATACACGTTTTTGGGGAAGAAAAACGCCGTTTTGCATACTTGGTTCGCCATTTTGAATCTAGCCTTACTTATGAGAAGGGCCTATGAAAAATGGACATGATATCTTCAAAAAATTGTATCTCGGAAACGGTTTCTCCGATTGGTTTGGAGTCTTGGGCGAAATTTTAGATAATTGTTGGTGCTATATGGAGAAAATATGCACGGTAAAAAAAAAGTTTGGTTTTTGTGTATTGAACTAAAATATAGATTTTTCCTTAAAAGTGACCTGTCAATAATTTTTTAATTATTCTTATGTTATAGCTGACTTAAAATTCTATCTAGTGCACAGTGAGTTGTTCTGGAGAAAAATAGGTTACAATGAAAAAAAAAAATTAAAAAAAATTACAATTTTCAAAAAAGCTATTAAGAAAAGTTAAAAAAGTTTGTCACCCTAATTTTATGAAAGTTCATCAAATTTGCAAGCAAAAAGTACTTCGGTAACATTTTTCTAAGATGCACCGTTTAGAAGATATTACTGATTCAATATTGATTTTTTGATAACTTAATAAGTTTTGGCCCTTTTCGGATGTATTCCGTATTTTTTCAGTTTCAAAAGTATTTTTTTCGGAAAGATTGGAAAATTTTGAGTTAAAATGACACTGACAGCTTAAAGATTCGAGTGAAATTCTCTGCCTTAAAAGTATTTTGAAAAACAAGTTACAAAATCCCACTATCAGGAACAATGAAATCAGTTATTTTTGGTGTATTGTGTTGAAAATGTGCATTCAACTCTTGCATATCGCCTAATTTTTAATTGTTTAATTTGCATATTTTCAGTATAATATATTACGAAAGGATGGATTGTGGCCTGTTGCACGTTCCAATGGTGTGATTGAACTTCATCCTGCAAAATGAAGCTGTAATTTTCAGAAAAGTCACAAATAGCTAAAAATTCACCATCTTGCAAGTTTTGTTTTGTAGTTTTCAAAAAATTGGATTGTTCGGTTTTTACAAAATCATGCGAAATCAAACTTTCTAATTTTGAGCTGAAAAATGAAACAAACTCATCGGTTTGCTTTACAATAGTTTCTAAATCACATCTGTCAGTGGTAACCCATTGTTCGAATGAAAGCTTTTCAACAAAGTTTTCTTCCAGTTGTTTCAATAAACTGTCTTCTAAAACTGAGGTATCTGGGCAGTTTTTACATCTTCGTAGATGGCAATGAGTTGTCTTATTTTCGCAAAGTAATCTATTCGTTAATGTTTTTAGATCATTCAAGACATTGTATTTTTTTAAGCTATGTAGAATTAAATTGACATTTTCATGCGTAGTGCAAACGCAAACATTATGTGTTCCTGTGATATTCAATAGTTTACATTGCCTTGGCCGGAGGCTTGCAAATGATGAAAACCCTATTTTTACATTGACGTACATTTCATTAAAGCGATTAAAAGCTTCTCTCAATGTCATCATTAACAATCTTTTCTGAACAGCCAATCTCTTATTTCCTGTCTTTACGCTAACAAAATCTCTTTGGCCTGGCATTGCATGGCTTATATCATCGTCCTCAAAAAAATTCAAAACCAGTTCTTTTGTTTCATTACTAAAAGCTTTTCCAGAGCTTGAACCTTGAGATGAATCAAATACATTATCTCTTTCCTTTCTTGCATCTGATGCCATATTTCTACTCGTTTCAAATTCGTCTACAATTTTTTGTACTGACCATGATTTTGGTAACAATGATAAAATTAACAGTTTTTCTTGCCTTGTGGCTGAATTTAAAAATTTCATTTTCATATTTTCTATGACTTCATCAAATTCGTTTGCTTTTTCTGTTTTAGCGTCTAATTTAAAAAGATTTCTTCGTACACCTTCGACGATTTCAGCGCACTTTTTTTCAGGATAGTGAACATTTTTAACCTTACCTAAATCTATAGGCGAAACACGAATAGCTGCTATTCCTCGGTTGATTATTTCAACGTCTACAGGCATCGTGAAGTCTTCATTTGATTGAATTGTGCTTAGCGTTGACGCTGATGGTATCGTGACCAAACTTTCATAGCTTTGCGAATCAGGTACATCAGGTATGGTCTGAACAGTTGGCATCCTTGAGCCGCCGGCTACGCTTTGTTCTTCGTTTTGGGTGAGGTGAGCTCTTGAATCAATATGTAGACGGCAAGACGAACAAATACGAAAATCCTTGGTGTTGAGTGTGGATACCTTGGAAAATCCAATTGATTTTAGTTTTTGGATGATACCATCCGTGAGATATCGCAGCTCTTTCGAACACTGAATGTCTTTGAATGGGCGAATACATTTTATTTTACTCATTTTGTAATCTGTAACATAGACAATATTTTCCAATTGTTAGTTTTGTACGAAAATATCACAAAACATATAATTAAAATGTGTATTTAAAACTTACCTTTGCACCAAAACGTGTTACACTTTCCTTTACAATTATTATGTTACAACACTAGATCTCGTTCAAAAACACAGGATTATGAGCTGAAATTACTATAATCACTATGCTACTAGCAACCTTTCTGCATTTACTGTTTGGTAGATACTGGATTAATTCAGAACCGAGTCAGACATTATTATACAGCTCACGGGTAGAAATCATAGAATACTGGGTAAAGACTGTTGGAAGATAGGTGGAGTTGAACGCTCAGGTATCGTCGAACCTTCAGGTACGAGTTTGGAGAGTTGGAGCGAGGTAGATTTGCTGGCATAGGTATATTGTTATTGAAGAAGATTGTAAATTGTATATACCTGGAATGAATAAAGAGTGCGGCGGTTGTTGATTGAGGTATCAGTCGGCGGCCGTCTAGTTTGATGGAAGGTGACTAAGACTGCGTTCTTTTTGTTTATTATTAAGAAACGGTCATCGACGGAGCTAGCCTCGTTATGGCCAGCGTGGCCATGGTGGACTAGTTCCAACAAAGACCATGTTTACAATCACCAACTGTACGTAGTACAGCTAACTGGTATCTAATTACCTGTATCTAATACTTGTTAGCACGTTTTCAGCACAACGCACCAAAAATCACTTGAAGAAATCATTGTTCCTGATAGTGCGATTTTGTAACTTGTTTTTCAAAATACTTTTAAGGCAGAGAATTTCACTCGAATCTTTAAGCTGTCAGTGTCATTTTAACTCAAAAAAATCAATATTAAGTCAGTAATATCTTCTAAACGGTGCATCTTAGAAAAATGTTACCTCAGTACTTTTTGCTTGCAAATTTGATGAACTTTCATAAAATTAGGGTGACAAACTTTTTTGACTTTTCTTAATAGCTCTTTTGAAAATTGTAATTTGTTTTAAATTTTTTTTTCATTGTAACCTATTTTTCTCCAGAACAACTCACTGTGCACTAGATAGAATTTTAAGTCAGCTATAACATAAGAATAATTAAAAAATTATTGACAGGTCACTTTTAAGGGAAAATCTATATTTTAGTTCAAAACACAAAAACCAAACTTATTTTTACCGTGCATATTTTCTCCATATAGCACCAACAATTGTCTAAAACTTCGCCGAAGACACCAAACCAATCGGAGAAACCGTTTCCGAGATACAATTTTTTGAAGATATCATGTGCATTTTTCATAGGCCCTTCTCATAAGTAAGGCTAGATTCAAAATGGCGAACCAAGTATGCAAAACGGCGTTTTTCTTCCCCAAAAACTTGTATGCAAGGTTTCATGCAAATCAAAAAATACAAAAAATAAAAACTGGAAAAATTTCCCACTTGTTCGTGGAATCGCTCTGCTGAAAACAAGATATATAATCACTACCCAGTAACATTAATGTTTATAGGTTTAACTCGGAAGTAGTGCGCTGTAAAGAGCTTCTTAATTTTTCGATGCTTACAGTGCTTCTTATGCACCGTGCAGCACACTGCTTCCGACGGTATGCTGAAATTATGGAATCCGAGTAAAATTGATTATCGCTCGAACCATACTTTAGGTTTCTCATGAACCAACACTTTAACATTCCTGGTGCAGATGTTTAAATATACCGGAAGAATGGAAACAAGTTTACTACTATCCATGCATTTATTTTCAATAATTCCATTTAACTTCAATTGCAAATGTTCCATCCTTGAAGTTACGATTCCCCCATTTTGGGGCTTTTTGCTTGTTGTTGCTTTATTTGAATAACAGTTACAAAACCGTAGATTTATTACGGCAATTAGAATTAAGAAAAGCATTATCATTTGCCATTTATTATTTGGAATATACAAACAGGCATTTCGAAAGCCCAATGATGTTTAAACCTCAAACAAAAAAAAAAAAGGCTAAAGAACGATTTTGAGAGCAAAATAAATAAATAATACAAGTTGTGAAGAGATTTACTTCAACGATTTAGGCTATTATTTTAGTGGAATTTACCAATAAGACATATAACAATCATCGAGCCAGATGACATGTTTAATACATGTTTCGTTGAATTAACAAATACCTACATGTTTAATCGCTTGGAACGCAGGCGGAGGCCGCGGGTTCGATTCTCAGTCTGATCGAGGAAATTTTCTCGACTTCCGTTGGCATTGAGTATCATTTTACTTGCATATTTATAGAAAAGATCATGCGTGATGGATAGAAAGCTCTTGCTTAAAGTCTGTTTCATTTAGAATTTGACCACACAAAATGGGTGATTGCTCCGAGAATAAATTTCTTTCAAAAAATCTAAGGGGAAGATATAAAAGATGTGCTGGGTAAGCTGGACTTGGACTATATGAGGCTTACTTACAAGTTTTTGAAACAAATAGATGTATTCGTTAGATTTTCTCTTAGCTGTCGTTTTAACATGTCCAACTCGTCCTCTCCTCGTAATTTCACTCTGATTGTATCATTACAGGTTAGCACAATGCCCATTCTTTGCCTGGCCAGCAGCAACAATACCGCATCGCCAATATGCTGTTGAAAATCAACGCTAAGACCCTAAACCCTGTAAACCCTAACTTTGTCCTAGCTGCGAGTTTTTCGGTTTTCCTAAGCTGATATAGATACCTACCTAAGTGATTGTTGTAATCACAGTGAAAATTAAAAAGAACTCGGCTCCATGGCGCCTATGGCACTTGAGCCTAATAAAAAACAATAAGAAATAAAAATCTAAGGGAAAAAAACCAAGGGCATCATTTTGTACGGTTTACATGAAGCTTTAAAAGAAAAATACAAGAAAAAATATTCGACAGCTTTTTGGATTATGTTTTGCTGAAGTCATCATTCCTTGCACAGTACCCTAATGTCCACCTATTTTTAATGCCTTCGCATACATAGATGAACTACTCGGACTTAAAATAAAACTCGACTTTGGTTGATGTCGAACTAATCTGCTTTTTTGTATTTTATTTCGATCGCTGGTAAGCAATGTTTACGGAAAAAATCGCCCGAAGTTGAACGATGCTTGACAATTGCGCATATACGCTAGTAAGCGCACGGTAAGGGAAAACACTACAATTCTTCCCCCTTCAGAGAACTTTTCGTATCATCAGAACTTGGTCTTCACCAAGTTATTATTTTCACATAATTTTAGATTATAAATTATTTCACGGATCGCTGAAACGTTTCAGTTATATGACAGCTGAAACTGTCCACTTTATTTCGTTGTAAAGGGCGATACGGTCAAAATTTGGTCAATATCAACTTGACGTATTTCTTTCAATTTTGCATTTAAAAAACCTGAACACCCCTCATTTTGAAGGTGTGTGTGTGTAGAATGTTGCTCCTATTTTGATTTTGGAATTCACTCTTCAGTTGTCAAAATGCCGTCCAAGCAAGAAGAGCAGCGTATCAAAATTTTGCTCGCGCATCGCGAAAATCCGAGCTACTCGCACGCAAAGTTGGCAAAATCGCTAAAAGTTGCCAAATCAACCGTTACAAATGCAATTAAAGTATTTGGGGAACGTTTGTCGACAGCCAGGAAGTCTGGATCGAGGGGAAATCGAAAACCGGAAGCCGCTGAGACGACAAAGAGAGTTGCCGGTAGTTTCAAGCGAAACCCTAACCTATCTCTCCGAGATGCCGCAAATAAGCTGGGTGTATCGTCTACAACCGTGCATCGAGCCAAAAAACGAGCCGGACTATCGACTTACAAGAAGGTAGTGACTCCAAATCGCGATGATAAACAAAATACGACGGCCAAAGCGCGATCCCGGAGGCTGTACACGACGATGCTGACGAAGTTTGACTGCGTGGTAATGGACGACGAAACCTACGTCAAAGCCGACTACAAGCAGCTTCCGGGACAGGAGTTTTATACGGCAAAAGGAAGGGGAAAGGTAGCAGATATTTTCAAGCACACGAAACTGTCAAAGTTCGCAAAGAAATATCTGGTTTGGCAAGCCATCTGTACCTGTGGCTTGAAAAGCAGCATTTTCATAGCTTCCGGGACTGTCAACCAAGAAATTTACGTGAAAGAGTGTTTAAATAAACGTCTGCTGCCTTTCCTGAAGAAACACGGTTGTTCCGTACTGTTTTGGCCGGATTTGGCATCTTGCCATTACGGTAAAAAGGCCATGGAGTGGTACGCCGCCAACAACGTGCAGGTGGTTCCCAAGGACAAGAACCCTCCCAACACGCCAGAGCTCTGCCCAATTGAGAAATACTGGGCTATTGTCAAGCGGAACCTAAAGAAGACCAAAAAACTGCTAAGGACGAGCAGCAATTCAAGGCAAACTGGCTTTCTGCGGCGAAGAAGGTGGACAAGGTGGCTGTACAAAATCTGATGGCAGGGGTCAAGCGTAAGGCCCGGCAATTCGGATTTGGAAAAGCGGAAGCCTAACTGAATATTTTTCCTGAATTTTATACTAATTGAACTTGAAAAAGAAATTTAATTTGATTTTTTAAATAAACGATTTCACCGATTTACACGCGTTTTCCCTTGACCAAATTTTGACCGTATCACCCTTTACAACATGTTTATATAATTGTTAAATTTAGTAAAATGACGTCGAATCAAGTGGAAGTGCCCAAACGCATTTTGTACGAACGGCATGTGTTTGCATATCATTTGACCAGCGCTTGGATCGGAACGATGGAAGTGGAACAAATCGAAAGGTATGCTCCCAACAAATGGACAAGAAGGTGGTAGCCATTATAGAGAAAAATTCCGATCTTTCTGTGTGAAATGTGGCTCGCAAAGTTGGGAAGTTAAAATCATACTAACAAAAAGTGAAGCAGAGGCAAGAACTGAAGGCGTACAATGTGAAAAAAGTGCCCAAACGTGATGACAAGCATCATTTCCCTGCAAAAAATCATGCTAAGGAGCTGAACACCAATTTTTTGCAAACATTTTCTTGTATCATAATGGACGACGAAACTTACGTACTCGAAGGTTTTAAACAGATTCCGGGTATGGCTTTTTATACCGCAATCAAAAGGTACGCCGTTGCCGAGCATTTCCGGACAAAGAAGATTTCCACATTCCCGAAGAAGTATTTGATTTGGCAGGTCATATGTGGTAGTGGTTGGAAATCTAAAAGTGCCGTATCTATCTGTACTATCAACAAGGATGTGTACATGTGAAAGAATGTCCGTAAAAGCCGGTTCTACCGCTCATCAGAAGCCACAACTCTCCAGCTCTGTTCTGGCCTTATTAAGCCTCTTGTTACTATGCGAAATCCGTCCTGGAATGGTGGGAGGTGCAAGAGGTCATATGTGTGCCAGTCCACCAAACTGCCCAGAACTTTTCCCAATAGAGAAGTACTGGGCTTTAGTTAAACGGAAACACTTCGAAACTAAGAAGAAAGCAAATGGTATCGATGATTAAGAGAATATGGAGAATCGTCACGGCGGGCGTATCTTAGGAAACCGTATCAACTTAATCAACTGTTTTTAATGTAGATATAACTCTATTATTGTGAAATATTAATGTAGTTATAACTCTATTATTGTTGAAATCTGTATATTTTTTTGCTGCTATTTTAGTATCCGAAATTTAACGTGGACAGGCTTAAATGATCGCATTAAGTAAAGCGACTATTTGTGGATTGATGGGAAACAAGAACGGAAAAAGATACTTTAACAAACCATTGGGCAGCATTCATTAATTATGTCACGCTTTTAGGGGGGGGGGGAGGGGGTTCAGAAAACCGTGACATTTTGTGACAAACGAGGGAGGGGGGGTAAGCTGAATCGTGACATCACATTTTTGAGAAAAAAAAACAAAAACAAAATGATATTCTTATGCAATATCGCCTACTACTACTATCCCTACTGTTCACGCCCCTTCGTAAACGAACAGCAACAGCAGTAATCATGCAGCACTCACACACCGCTCGCATAAACTATGCCACGCCCTGTTCTGCAACTTTCCATCGTTCTGGAACTTTCCATGTTCTGGAACTTTCCATTGTTTTGGAACTTTCCATCGTTCTGGAACTTTCCATGTTCTGGACCTTTCCATCGTTCTGGAACTTTCCATGTTCTGGAACTTTCCATTGTTCTGGAACTTTCCATGTTCTGGAACTTCTAGCAGTAGCGGCACAATATAAAAACGGCACCGCAGTGGCGCAGTCATTCAGTCATTATATCAATTCTAAGGTGTTAAGATCAAAAGGAAAAAGCAATAAAGGATAAGTGAATAGAAGCAGTAGTTTTTCTATCAATATCTTCTGGATCCATTATCCGGTGCAACAGCCCAGTGTTATACAGTGTTGAATACAGTCCACCCTACGACTAGAGTGTTTGCTGTCAACGGCCTTGGAACCCAACCCGGCCTTTTCAGGGTAAGAAGAGTTGAATTTTCCACCCATGAGCCAAGACAGAGCACTCGTTTTACCCGACAGTTGCTAGTTTGAGCGACACCTATTTCCTTTCCTACCGTGTTAGGACACGTTTGAGTTCTGTCGCAAGAGAGCTAGCAAGCTACTTCAAGTACCCTACGGATCCGGTGTTTGGCTCCGACACCTACCATACCTAACACGCTAACTTGAAAGTACCCATTAATGAGTCGAAAAGTACGTATTTTGAAGAAAAGTGGCTTAACTCATTATTAGGAGTATATTTTCCTCATTAATTGAGTATTCGTTACCCATTAATGATTAATTGATACTCATAAATGAGTAAGCAATACTCAGAAATGAGGAAAGTATACTCTTAATAATGAGTTAAGCCACTTTTCTTCAAAATGCGTACTTTTCGACTCATTAATGGGTACTTTCAAGTTAGAGTGAATACTATTCCACCGTTCATGAATAACAGCTGCAGCTCATTCAGTGTGCGTCAGTGAATAAAGTCCAGTGTTTATTGGTGAAAAATTGGTTCGCGCAGTTAGTGTATTTTGGAAAATGAATCGTGGAGAACTTTTTAATACGCTGTACAATGCGTATGTAAAGGCTTACCCGGATAAGAAGAAAAGGGAGTGCCAATTGGATGCTACTAATTTCTGGAATGAACGGAAGGGCAATGACAACACCGCACTTGAAGAGCAAGTCAATAACAAAATAAAAGAGCTTCATGCCTTGCAGCTAAAGAAAAAGGTAAACTTCTTCAACTATGGGGAAAGTCTATGAGTGCTCCTAAGGAATCAGCGCCGACAGTGAAACCCGCGCAACCCATCAAGGAAATTGAGTATATGGCTCAGCCGTCATCATCAAATAAACGCCCTGCACCAGTACAGGAACAACTTAAAGCTGAGCTAAATAATCTGAACTCTGAGGTAGTGCTTCTGATTGACAAGAAGTCTGCTGGACTATTGACGGATGATGATCAGTCGAGACTCGAAGGGCTAAAAATTAAAAAGATCAAACTTGAAAAGAATCTCAAAATCAAGGAAGACGAGCAAGAGCGGCAGCAGAAGCATCGTGAGAAAATGAAGCAGGCTAAACAACTGTTAATTCGGGACATCCCAGAGGCTGGTAAATATGATATATTAACTAGTTTGTTTGCACAGTAGATATAAATATCAAATTTCAGGAAATTATGTTTCATTCCGAAATTCTCCTGGCCGCCCTCGTGTTGAAGAGCAGCAACCGGAGCTGCTCAAGGCAATATGCGATATCGCACTTCATGGATCTGCAGCCCACGAAAAGCGCAGTGATGAGAGCGTCAGAAGCGTTAAAACTTTAGATGAGTTGACTTCTGCAATACAAGGCAAGGGATTCAATATCAAAAGAACAGCAACATATCTGCGGTTAATCCCAAAACGAGCCAATTCCCATCAAGGTAAATGTCACGTAAATACTGTACCAGTGAAGTTGATGCGCGCAAGTAATGCAAAACACAACGATCATCCCGATGGCCGATTCTGTACAGCGACCATAAGATCATTGGAAGAACTGGCATCTGTGCTAGGGCCCAATGAAGTAGGATTTATCAGTCAGGATGATAAGGCGAGAGTGGCGATAGGCCTAACGGCTGCCAATAAGCAGTCTCCCATGCTTATGCATGTGGAGTACAAAATCACGCTTCCTGACCACGATTGGATAGTTGCAAATAAGCATAAACTAATTCCGTCCGTGTACGCTGGAATCGAAATCAAACCGAATGGTCTTGGCAAACCGGAGGCTGTTGGTTTTTCGGGCCCCACTTACATTGCAATTCGGTCAGGCAAACACGCTTCGTCAACGGCGTTTTCTCATGCGTTAGACATCAAGCGGCTTCTAACTCTTGAATCGTTTGATGGTATTTTTAAGTTTGATGGATTGGTCAAACCAGTCCTAATCTTTACCGTCGACGGTGGACCTGATGAAAATCCGAGATATCGCAAGGTAATACAGATAGCAATACACCATTTTAAAGAGTACAACCTTGACATTGTTCATTGCAACGAACGCTCCGGGAAGGAGTGCTTTCAATAGAGTGGAGCGACGTATGTCACCCTTGAGTAAGGAGCTTTCTGGATTGATAATACCACACGACCAGTTTGGTAGTCATCTGGATTCCCAATTGCGCACAACTGATTCAGCTTTGGAGAAGCAAAATTTCCAGTACGCTGGTGAAGTTTTGGCAGAAGTCTGGAATGATGTGGTCATCGACGGTCATCCGACGTTGGCTGAATATATCGATCCTGATGCTTCTGAAATAGATCCGAAGTCAATTCGTGACTATGACCAACACTGGTTTGGAACTCATGTGCGAACCAGCCAATATTTACTCCAGATACGGAAATGCACAGATAGGTAAAATTTTGAGATGCATTTGATGGTCAAATAATTGTTATATGTGCATAAATTTATATTTTTACAGGAAATGCTGCTCACCACTGCGAAGTAGCATCGATCACGTTATCTGCAATGGATTTTTGCCTCCACCAATCTCTCTGACGCAAACATCTCGAGGATTGATTGGGTCATCGAAGGACGAACCACAGCATTTCCCATCAATGTTCGTATTGAACTCATTACAAGCTCAACAGATTCTACCTAAATCGATGTCCGGATATGGAACGATTCCGTATGATCTTTACTGTCCTTCAATTAAAAACTCATTGAACGAACGAGTGTGTTCCAGCTGTGGCCTATACTTTGCATCTTTAGTCATGCTTCGCGAGCACATAAAGATGCACAAGCATACATCCGTTCAATTTCAGAGAAAATTGCGTCCGTTTAAAGTTGTGGCAAAACGTAAACAGGAATGTATGGTTGTAACCAACAAAGACAACTTCGATTGCGAATGGATAGATGACGAAGAACTTGATCTGACTGATGTGGCAGAAACCATTACGAGTGCTTCAGCGGACGCAGATATCTTCCCGGTCATCAATGCTGACCAACATCTGCAAAACCCTTGGACTGAGGATTGAATCTATTTTTGAATGGTATTATTTGAGAATGCAATTTGATATAATATGAGGAAAGTTGAATTTGTTTCTGTATGAAATAAAAATGATTTTTTGTGACTAATATTGGCTATTTGAATAAAAAGTTTTGAGTGGGGAGGGGGGGGGGTTAACAAAAACGTGACATTATTGCCTGGGGGGGGGGGTGTTACAAAAATTGTGACAATTTGTGACATGGGAGGAGGGGGGGGGTTAATTTTCGGCCAGATTTGCGTGACATAATTAATGAATGCTGCCTTGCATTTGATTCATTAAAAAATTAAAAACTTCACAAAAATACTTGTACTTCCTGCCGCGACGCCTTGCAGCAGTTTGCCGGAACTTTGGCTACTGGTAAAAAAGCTGAGGCAGTCTTCAAATTGCAATTTTGGTGGAATTGATGTACTTTAGTATAAGAGGACCTGGTTGAGTCGAAGGATGTATGGGCAAAGGTGATATTTAAAAAAAAAACACTCTGTACCTTGAGAAGGTTTTTTGCTTGATGAAAATGTTATATATATTCTTAACAATTTGCACTTTTCCAACCGACGTTTCCGTTTAAAAAAGAAAACAACTTTAAAGCACTTTTTTAAAGCTATTCTGAAACTAAAGATGAACAATAAAAATATTCCATATCACGGTTTCACTGATTTACTTTTCGAGTATGTTTTATGATTTTTTTTACAAAATGTGTTGCAAAGGTGCAAACTCAACAGATAGTTCGCTAGAACTACTCAGAATTTGCTATGTGGAGTGGTTTGTATGACATGCATGGTTTAAATCTAACCCAGTTTAAAAACTAATCAATAAATACGTGGTATAAAACATGACTACGTAAGCTCTCTATTACCCAACCGGATCTACATCGCTAATGTTTACCGGATGTCAGTCGTCGAGCTCTCGCTGGTACTTGGTAAATGCTAGAAATACCTGCTCTAATGTAGTTTGTCCCAGAACGTAATCCTCTATGTCCAGTTTTTGTTTGGCTGTTTCCATGATTCCGAACATTGTCGACCAGCGAGCACTTGTTTTCGGGATTTGATAAGTGATTGACTCGAGATATTCTTCCCTGAAAATGTAATCGTTTAAGATTGGCAATTATATGCGAATTAAAAGTTAGATAACTCACTTTAGCTCCGCTTCTGGAAATTTATCAGTTATGTAGGTTTTAATTTCGGCTACTTTCTCATCTCCAGCATCCGTAACTTTTTTCTTCAGCTTTATGGTCAGATAAAAACCATCAGAGAACTTATTCTTCAAATGTTGTGTTGAACCAATGCATTTGAACTCTCCATTGACCATGATAGCTAGTTTTGTACACAAAGCTTCACACTCCTCCATGCTATGCGAAGTTAATACTATGGATTTCCCTGCGCTTCGTTCTTTGCAAATCACATCCCATAATTGGCGCTTAGCACCAGGGTCCATCCCTGTAGTAGGCTCGTCTAAATAAACTACTGTTGGCTTGCCCAGTAATGCCAAAGCAGTGCTCAATTTCCTTTTGTTTCCCCCGCTGTACTGCTTCGTTCGTTTGTCGAAGTGTTTCTTGAAATTTAACTCTTCGGCTAATTTCATCGATACTGCAGATATTTCGTCCCTCGGCACACCCCTCAGTAGGGCAAATATCTTCATTGTTTCCCTTCCAGTCAGATCGTCAATCAGTGCATCGAATTGAGGGCAGTAGCCAATTTGTTGATGAACCTTGGTCATGTCGGTCTTCAAATTGATACCACTAACCCATGCATTTCCGGCGGAAATATTCTCATCTCCAGTCATCATTTTAAACGTTGAAGTCTTACCTGCCCCATTAACTCCGAGCAAACCAAAACATTGCGAATGTTCTACCGACACGGAGAGCTGGTTGACTGCGAGGAATGATTTGTAGTATTTGGTAACATCCCGAAGTACCAAATTCGTTGCACTTATTTCGTTCATGGTCATTCGGCTGACCCGTTCTTTTTCCGCGAGCACATCTGCGTCGACATTCTGTGCGTTTAATGCTGGTGGGTTTTTCATAGAAGTGAGTTTATCAAATGCTTTGTTCAATACTCTATACTCTATGATCATCAGAATGGCGAAACACCCCAGTCCTAGTCCAGTCATGAATAGCAAATTTCGATTGATCCCATTCGGCTCGAATGAAAATATCTTTACACCTGTTCGTACAAAGCAAAATATATAAAAAATACATTATATTTTTTAACCGCATTAGTCTCACCGCAACAATTTGGAAAATGTTCACAGATGATTATCTCGTTGCATCCGGGAATTATATTGCATTGCGCTTCGCATATTCTTAACGTCGTCGATGCGATGTTCATATTACTCAAAGCATGACTCAAAGCAAACAATGGGAAAATCATGAAACCCCACTCAAGTCCACGGGCGACGTCTACCAAATCGAATCCATCGAATAGCAATAAGAAGACGGCCATAAAGAATATTATCCCCGTGAAAATATTCAGTAGCATTAGCTTAACGAATCCACCAGCAGGAACGTCAAACCGAAACGACAGTAGATAAGTCATCGGAAGAAAACCAAATCCAAAGACCATCAAAATTAGAAATACTCGTCCCAGTTCCTCTCCAGTCGACCAACCATCCTCTTGAAAAGCGGCCAACGTACCAATATAAAATAAAATGGTTATAATATACGTCATGTAATCCCACACGAAAGAAACCACCCAGAAGGCAAACACGTTAACTCCACTGACAAATTGCAGTAATTTTGCCCGAGTCACACGTTCTCTGATGTAAAATAAAACGTACAGCGCTGCAACGAAGGCCATGGCGAATCCTGTATTGAAAGCCAACTGGAATCCCATATTGTTTCCAGCTTGAAGTTGAGTAAACTAGATATAAACAATTTTAGTAAAGTAGTTACGATGTATTTAACATGGCGAGTACTTACACGCGTTTCTGGTCTGAAAGGTAACGGTTTGTTGGAAATGTCTATCGAACAACTGGGACATGTTGTCCGAAGAAGTGCATTGTAAAATAGGTTGATGGTCAGCGGCGCCGTGTGAAAACCTTGGGTGTTGAACCATACAGTGACATTGTCGGAGCCGATCGTTGCCCCTACCAGAAATTCGTTCGTAACGAGCGGGGTGTTCTCTATAGTCTGGAAAGAGATTTTGTTATGTGTCATTCATCAACCATGGATATGGTACCTTACCCTTCTCAATATGTAATCAATCATAGACTCCGTGATTGTCAAAAGCGTGGTATCATTTCCATAATTTTGAAAAATTTTTTTGTAGGAGTTTACCACGTCCAGGTCGTCCGTCGCTGCTTCAAGAACTGTTGTAGTTCTCCTGTAGTCATTAAGGGTCATCTTCAATGTCGGTAACTGAACATTATCCGGAAATGAACGGACAATAATTATTGTCATTACTACGAAAAATATGGGAATGAAAATTTGGACCAACATGGATATCCAACTTCTGTAGGTAGCAATAAATTTCTTCAAAAACATAGCATGAATTTGATTCACTGTCAATGATGCACCCGTCAAGAGTTTTTCACTGTCGTCTAAATTAATTGTAACGCTGGAATCAGCATTGGAATTCTCGTAAATAAGCCCATTGCGTTCAGATTCTGATTTCTCCGGAGAAAAGGAATCGCTTCCAACTTTGAGGAACACTTCTTCCATAGTGGTTAATGAAATTCCATAACTGTCTATATACAGTCGTTCTGAATTCTGTTCGAGCTCCTCCAATAATGATTGGAAAACGTTTGTGTAACTTTCCTCCAAAACATAAGAAAGCTCCGTTCCTATGTCCGTATCGATTTGGCATCCTGGAATGTATTGCTGAATTAAAGTCGTCACCTTGTGAGGCATACAGTTGTTTCCTTTGACGCAAATCAAACGGTATCCGACACCAAACTTCTTCTTGAGGAAAAATGAAGATCCAACCGCTTTCAGTTCACCATCAGCCATAATGGCAATCCTATCTCCAAGGATATCCGCTTCGTCCATGAAATGCGTTGATAGCAGTATAGTACGTCCTTTCTTTTCCATGATTAACAAATCCCACAACGCACGTCTAGCAGCTGGGTCCATGCCAGAAGTTGGTTCATCACAAAGTACAACTTTCGAACCCCCACACAAAGCTACTCCTACTGCCAGCTTTCTTTTCATACCTCCGGACAAAGTATGCGATTGTGAGTTAATCTTGTCTTCCAACTCTAAGATCTTTACGTAATGGCGAATTTCACTCTTAATATCCTTCCTATCTACACCTTTCAGTCGTGCGAAGAATTCAATGTGTTCGGCAACAGTCATTTCATAGAACAGTACGTTGTGCTGTGGACAGAGTCCCAGTGATTGCCGCGCGCTATCAATATTGGTACGAATGTCACAATCGTTTATCAAAGCAGTCCCTGAAGTAGGCGAAAACACTCCTGTGAGCATTGACATTGTTGTTGTTTTTCCTGCTCCATTATGGCCAAGCAATACAGTAATTTGATCATCGTACATATTCAAATGAAGTCCCTTGACGGCCACTTTATTTTTATCGAAAATTTTCCGAAGTCCTTTGATCTTGATACCTGCATGTTTTCCCGTTGGATCCGGTTCGTTTGTCTCCGATTTTTCCACATAACCATTGACATCATCTGGGATAGTGTCTACTTTGTTTGTCCAGAACCTGGCGGTAAAAAGGAAGTACCATGGTTGAGCTACTCCGAATTCTCCTGGGAGTACCTTTTCAACGTATAGTGCTATCAGAAGGTAGATCACAGAGTCGGCTAACAACATCATCATTGTAGCTCCCACGCTAAGGTTGTCATCTACCGTGACCGGACTAAAAAGATTGTACCATTGTACACCGGTAGTGGTTCCTTCGTGTCGCATCATTAGCATAAACCCAAAGGACATACCTGAGTTATGGAACAAACACAACGCTAATTTTGCTGATAGTGACATTGTATCGTAGTTCGAAAATGCAATATTGTATGGCATTACAAATATAAACCACATAAGTCCAGCAATACCAGCAGCGGTATTGGCTGTAAAAAAAGTTTGGATTATTGTTAAGTTATTGAAGATTTTATGCAATCCATAAATCTATTGTACCTTTTGAGAAGAAAGTACTCATCATAAAGCAAAACATTATCGTAGTCGTACTGTAGACAAACAGGTAAACCCAAACCACGGACCATTCCGCATACGTAAACACAGCCAAATCTGTATTACTGGTCATACTAACCTGTACAACGTAGTAAATAAATGCATCACTTTCTCGAAAAGTATTGTCTGTGCAATCATACTTACGCATAGTAAAATAGTGATCAAGCTGATAGACACTAACAGTAGAATCATAGATTTCACATACCAGGCGGTCCAATGTAGTGAGCTCGGAAGACCCATGATTTTCATAGCTTCTTTCAACTGTCGTTCCTTCTCTACGGCAATATATTTAACTGTATTGATACAAGTGTAGAAAAATGCCACCACGATGATTAACGGAAGCAAATTCTCCAGACCAAGTAGGAGAGGATCGCTGTAAAATGGTGGGTGAGGATAGCGCTAAAAGTTAAACAAATTTATTATGGCTGCATACTTGAACCCATTTGAATCATACCCTCAAATAAACATCGGGCACCACCGTTTCGGGATTGTGTTCAAGCACTATGGCCTGCGATATAGCACTTTGAACTTGGGCAAAGGTTTCGAAGAAGTAATTGGCTGGATAGCCACCGTCGTCCGCTCTTGGATTCCTGGGACCGGGAATGTCGAACGTGGGGAAAAGTCGATTGGTTTGCCAATTGTTCCAGAACTCCGTTCCAATCTCAATAAATGTGCGCATCTCTGCCGGAAACCGCACAAAGAACTCCAAGCGTTCCGGTAGTGATTGTATATTCTGGAAAGACACAATTTTGTTAAATACTGTAATGAGTACTGTGATTGTTCGATTCATTAAGTTATTAGATTTGGTTTGACGATTGAAACTCTACTGAGTTTCGAAACTACGAAACCTTGTGACCTAGGTACGGTTTTAATGGAACTTAGCCTTCAGGCTCCAGTGAATTTAAGCAAAAAAGTGATGGTTGGAGGAAAAGTCAAACAGAAAGTCCTGTTTGATGTACAGAGTGAACTTGTTATTTAAAAAAATGATCGGTCGTTGGGAGCACGTATTCTAAGAAAGTTAAGTAATGCTCCACGCTCTTCTAACGGATGGCATTAACCCCTAAAGGCATACTGATACCATTTGGTAACACATCTGTTGCTACAGCATAGCTCACGAAACGATTACCCTTCTATCAATTGTTTTGCAATATCGCAACAGATAAAAAAACTACAAGGCACAGCCCCATCGGGTTGTTCGACATGATGACATAGAACTACGATACTAAATGTAAGCCATTTAGATGATACAATGCAATGTTCTTTGTATCAACCCTTTCAGGCGTAATTTATGCAAGCAATTTGGTGAATTTGGATTTATTTGGTGCTCAATAACATAGAAATGATTGAAACAAGTAAGAAATATTTTGCTGAGTCGTTCAAACTGCCCAAGAGTTCAGAACTTAAGATCTACAGTTGTAACAGTAGCTTTATCCGCTATAAAATGTTATTAAATGTATTTAAACATATTCAATGAATGTCCTGGAAGATCAACAGGCATTATGAGGTAATCTTGAGATATTCTATGCCAAACGAACAAATTGAATATGTTTGAATATTTATTGCAACTTTGAGTTGCCTACAATTTACTGTTATAACTGTAAATCTTAAGTTTTAGATGCCAAGACAGTGTGGTTGACCTAGACCATCCCAAGATTATCTTCTTGTATGTTTCTGCGTTCGAAAATATTCACTGAATATACTTGAATACGTGACGTAGTTATGGACAACCCGAAAAACTACTGTTTTTACCATAGATTTCAAGTTATGTACTCCAGGATGGTTTGGATTACCTAGAGGATCTCAAAGTTATAAAATAATGACTGTTGACCTTCCAAAAGAGTGATTAAATATCTTTGAATGCATATGGTTACCATATATAGTTAAAAAAACCACTGTCACAACTGTAGATCTTAAGTTTTGAACTTAAGGACAGTTTGGAGTACCTAGAATATCCCAAGATTGTCGCATTATGCATGTTGGCCTTCCAAACTATTGAATCAATATTGTTAAATACATATTGTCCCTTTGCACACTACAAACTCTGCTGTTACAACTGTAGATCTTGTGTTCTGAACTCAAGGACAGTTTGGATGACTTATTACATCATAAAGTTATCAAATAATATTATCAATGAAAAATCAATGAATCAATGAAAAATCAACTTTTATACAGTGTGATTTTATACAGCCATTATCCTTTTAGAGTCATATATGATCCCTCAAGCCTGAAGGAGTTAATATACTTATTAAGGCAAGGCATAGCATTTATAAAGTTTTCAATAATATGTGGCCCAATATCAACAATGTTCTCTATTCAATTTGATGCGTAGAAATACTTCCGATCGATTGGTGTAAACATTTAAAAAATCTTTCGAGAAATGACTGAGATATTAATGATCACAACTTGACCACTTTTCGTGACGGCGGAATGCGATTTTTTTTAAATTTTACCCTAGTATAGAAAACAAAGACGTAGTCATACGTCGAAAAAAAACCACAAGGTACAAACCCTTTGAGTTGTCCAAAATGATGACGTCGGACTACTACTATGTGTGCGCCATTGTTATTGTACAATGCAATATTCTTTGAATTAATATACTTTTACAACAATACCATTTTTACCATATAATCAATTGATTTCTTTCGGTGTTATTGATTATTAGTTTATTTTCCGTTTATTTAAAATGAGATTCTTTTTAAGTTCATGTGATATTATTTCTGTTTTAAGATCAGTTGTGCAAATTAATTTGATTGTTTAGGCTTTCTTCTTGGTCTTCATAGGCATATACTACGTTACAATGCATCATCGAGCGGTTAAAACCTCCTTTTCTTTATTTTCTAGATGGACGCCTCCATATTCGGTCTCCTTAGATGGAATGCGATCTTCACAATTGGTTTCCCAATGTATTATCGGATATCATAACCTCAAATTCTACATCTGGCCAATCGTCATCATAAAGATGGAAGTAACCTATCAGATGGCATAAGCCTGGGAGATTTTCTTGTCCAGACAAGGGATCACTGTATTACTCTTCGTGTCTATCTTGTTTTGCTTCCGGATTTATTACCATCTAGATTAAAGCTCCACTCCTCTGGAGGAATTTCACTAGCTTTCCTAACCCGATTTTTCTGGTAAATATTGTACTCGAAGACAAAAATAATCACCGACAAATAATTTTAGGTCGGATATTTTTACAACTCTCAGGGAATAAATAAACACTCACTAACTATTTTTAAGCAAAATTGATTCATTCAACCTCCTCTCATAGGCTAAATGCCCGCATCAACGGCTCAACGCTACCCATCAAATCCTGTTCAACATTTGCGCCATCTTTCTCACACACTTCCATCCACTCTTTCTTCGAATCCTTGTCGTTTTTTAAGACCTTTCCTGTTTTCCAAAGCTCACCCTTCATAATCGCCCAGAGTTTTTCTATTGGGCGAGGTTCTGGCGAGTTTGGCGGATTTGCCTTCTTCAGCACAAAAACAACATCTTTGGCTTCGTACCACTCCATCACCAGTTTCGCATAATGGCATGCCAGATCCAGCCAGACTGTCACCATCGTAGGATCAGAGGAAGAGCATCAGGCGCTTCTGGAGGAATAATCTTCTATATATATAAAAATGAAATGCTGTCCGTTCGTGACAGCATAACTCACAAACGACACGATGGATTTACTTGATTTCTTTTTGGGTTGATTTGCCTTGGTTTCCAACAGGTTTATATGAAGAAAAAATTAGAAAAAATCACTGGAAAATGGAAAAAAAATCATAAAAACCAAAATGTGATTTTGTATGGGAATATCATAATATGCTAGACAGCAAGACCATTTTTCGATTTGTAAAGAGGATTCAGGGATTTACTCGGTTCTTTGAAAACGGTGTTTTTTAACAGCGCATTCATCCCTGTGTAAAAAGTAACCTCAGTATAAACGATTTATAGCGCACAGTGGTCGGAAAAGACATTTTTCAGGGCGAAATTAATAACTCCTAAGGGTTACGTTTCCTAATCATGGTGTTTTCTACAATGTTGTATATGAACAAGTTGTCCATCTTGTGGTGATAATTTGGTAGTTCCAAACTTTACCGCTAGGGCGGCGCTGTTGCTAACTTTTGAACGAAACACAATAGAAGGGTAATGTCAACAGCAAGTTTGTAGGAAATATAATTTCAAGCAGCTTTGTTTCAGACACCATTTTTCTATCTCTTCATTCGACCATGATAGAGCTATTGTTTCTGCTTTATATCAGGGTGTATATTAAAAACGAGTTTTTTCATTATAACTTTTTTGTTTATCATTTTAGGATTAAGTGATTATAAATCAAAATACATAAACCAATATAACGCACGTTTTTGTTGAACAAAGTTTTTTAATACTGCTTGTGATTCAAAAGTTATGAGTAATTTTAGCTAAAAAAATGCGTTTTTTATTTTCGCCCTTTTGATTGTTTAGGCGAGAATAGGCCAAAAAATCATCAAATTCTTGTTTCAATGGGTATTAAAGAACATAATGCTATATAAATAAGCCCGGGTACTTCTGGGGAACGCAAGCGGGGACTGCTTAAAATCGAACATTTTTTTCGTTAAAATTACCCCTTACTTTTGAACAAAAATATAGTTATACACTTAGTTCAGCAAAAACTTGTGTCATATTTTTCTCTACACTTTGTCATAACCCGGGCTCATATATATAGCATTATGTTCTTTAATACCCATTAAAACAAGAATTTGATGATTTTTTGGCCTATTCTCGCCTAAACAATCATAAGGGCGAAAAGTAAAAACGCAATTTTTTAGCTAAAATTACTCGTAACTTTTGAATCACAAGCAGTATTAAAAAACTTTGTTCAGCAAAAATATGCGCTATATTGGTTTATATATTTTGATTTAAGATTACTTAATCCTAAAATGAGAAACAAAAAAGTTATAATGAAAAAACTCGTTTTTAATAGACACCCTGATATAAAGCAGAAAAAATAGCTCTATCATGGTCGAATGAAGAGATAGAAAAATGGTGTCTGAAACAAAGTTGCTTGAAATTATATTTCCTACAAACTTGCTCTTGACATTACCCTTCTATTGTGTTTCGTTCAAAAGTTAGCAACAGCGCCGCCCTATCGGTAAAGTTTGGAACTACCAAATTATCACCACAAGATGGACAACTTGTTCATATACAACATTGTAGAAGACACCATGATTCGGAAACGTAACCCTTAGGAGTTATTAATTTCGCCCTGAAAAAAGGCTTTTCCGACCACTGTGTAGCGTGTAGATGCACGTATAAACTGAAACGTTAGTATTGGTGACACCTCGCAGTGAGATATAAATTCTCGATCGACAATATAATACGGCCTATCAACATTTGTAAACAAACATTTCTGAGTCCTTTTTTTTTTAAAACCTAGGTCACCCACGCAAACCAATACCATAATCATGTAGGGGAAAGTTTACCCTACACGATGATGTTATAGGTTTGCGTGTGTAGCTTATGGTTTGCGTGAAAATAGGCTCAGAAGTGTATGTTTACAAACGTTGAAAGGCCCTATTCTAATGTTGGTTAAGAATTGGAGTGAAGGTCAATGGAAAGTGAAGGTATTAGTTCTAGACAAAATAGTCAAAAGGACGAAAGTAACATTTGTAAACAATGACTTCTTGCGAATTTTTCTGGGATCTGCTCGTTTCCACAAACAAAGTCGCACCAGAAACAGATACAGGGAGTTATTACCTTCCCGCCGGTAGTGGATATGGGTGTTGGCAACATGTCAGTTCCAGGAAATTTACTATTAAAGTCATTGTTTACAAATGTTACTTACGACCTTTTGACGATTTTGTCTAGAGTTTATGTCTAATGTGTTGAACTGACAGATGTTTAATTACATTTGTCCTTGCATTAAATAGTATCGTTCGCCGTGTGATTAATAGGGCATCAGGAAGATGAAAACAACGAAATTACTAGAAATTAAAAAGACACTAATTAAGTTGTGATTTCCGTCAATTTCAATTAGTATTGTTGTAAAATGCCTCCAACTAGACGGAATAATATCGGTCGTGGCAGCCACACGGCTGCTAGCCTAGCAAATTCTCGAATGAGACAAAGGGACGATCAGCGTGCAACTCAAACTGTATTGGATCGACAATGGATTTCATGGGCTCGAATGATGTTGAGTGAAGAAGAAACAACAGCTCAAAATATAAGCAATAAAGTTAGAAAAAAGCATAATCGCAAGTATCAGAAAGATCAGGTGACAATCTTGCCCAACATAACCTTATAAATTGATTTCGAAGGCAAGCCTACATTCCAAAAAATATTCAACGTGCTGTCTTTAGTTGATTACCATGCGAATATATCAGTCGCCATTGAATCAATGAGTGTAGTTTGTAATGCATTGAAGTTCCCAAATGGAACACCAGAGCCTTTAATGTTTGGATCAGGACGTGGTTCTAAACATTTTCTGCAGAACATCCAGAGTTATAATGGTTGTTTTAAAATGATTTCGTTTGGCGCAATGCACATAACAATATTTAAAACTTTTCTTGGACATAGTTTAAAAATTAGTAAATTATAAAATTGTGGAACCGTCTACGCTATAGGTCAAATTTACCAAAACGCAAGTTCAATATTGCCACCGACGGACACAGCCCATAAATTTCTACAGATTTATATCATGGGAGATTCACTCAGCAAGATTATTCCACCATGATGCGGGACATTGTACAAAAATTGCAAGCGATGCTTCATGAGCCCAATGGATTGATTCAAATATTCAAGACTGCTCTAGATCCAATGCCATCTAACAACCATAAGCATGCGATTCAAGCTAATTACTTCTCCAATCTTCCTATAAGTAGTTTAAGTGTGAGCAGGACAACGTCTGCCGGGTCAGCTAGTTCTTTATATATTTGGCCGTTGATGGTGCCACACTGATAAAAAAAGCAATGATAATATCTATGTGTCCCATCTATGATTTTTTGCAATATAATCAACAAATGATATCTATTTGTAACCACACATACTTCCTATGTGTACACATAACCACTATGTGTGGCCACACATACTTTTCATTTGTCACATAAACTTCATTTGTCATTCTCGGAGGGTGCAGTTTATGTGTGCACACATCAATATTATGTGGAATTTTCTTTGGATTTTTGCCAATAAATATGTGTGGATTATTTCACGTGAAGTCTTTATGTACGGCTTGCATAATTTGCCGCACCCACAGATGCTTGTCACACCAAGTACTTCTTGACGAATTTGTCGACCTTCTTCGTCCGGAGCTTCGCCGTAACATCCAGGCGGGACCTCAAATTTTTTGCATTTTTTTTAATTGCCATATGATTTTATTTCGCCCAAAACGCAAATGTGAGTCGAATTAGGTTGATAAGTTGTTTCCAATTATCTTTTAAAACTTGATTACCTATTTCAGCTAGAGCTAAGAAATTGTATTCGGAGTAATGGTGAATTGTGGTGATGGTCAGTGGAATTCGGGATACTAGTATTCGAGGTAATGTCATAGAGTCGCTTCTTCCACCTATGCCAGCGGATCCAATCTAGTAGGCTTGCATCAATGTGCTCGAAAGTTAAAAGATATAGATGTCATTCAAAATAACTTCATAAATCTGGTGGCAATTCCATTCTAGAAGCATTTCATACAATGCGAAAATCAGCGCCGAAGGAAATGGATAAATTTTTCGAGTAATTATGTTATAAGAAAATCGAAGTAGGTCGCGCTCCAGGATTAACTTGTTTGTATTTCGATTGGTGGTTTCTGCCCTGGTTTCTGCATGAAAATTTGACTCAAAACATAAAAGTAAAACTAAATCATCGAATTTGCGTAGTGAAAGTAAATTGATGCGGTTAATGCAGGCAGTCTTTCTATCGGAAGCTGAACCGTATTCGGACCCAATAACTCATTTCAATCATAGGGTTGATGTATAGAGTGCTGAACTTGCCAAAAAACAAACTAATCGGATATTCGCCCGCCCCAAGCAAACTTTACTACACCCTTGAGTACAAAAAGGAAACATCATGTGATAGGGTAGAGAATGGCTTCAGCACCCCGGGAACCTATTCCAAGGGCGGGGTAAGCGTTAACGTCCATCTAGTGAAGCAACATACTGCAAAAAATGAGTGTTGTAGGTTAACGTTTACCCCATGCTTGGAATAGGGTTCCGGGTAGCTGAAGCCGTCCCCTACCCTAGTTGGGTGCTAGTTTAATTGGTAAAAATAAGTACCTAAGTTGCTTATCCGGTTTGTGGCAGATGTTCATATAACTGAGGATTTTCTTAAATCCATCGTGAGATTATGTTTGGATGATTATTCAGTACTGAGATATTTAAAATGTCACACAAAAAGTGGATCGATTGTATATGTGTATCAGCCTCTGGTTTACTCATCAAAACTAATCATAGAGAGTTCCAATATAAGTGGTTCTCTTTTCAGCTAGCCGTGTAATGGCATGATAAGCACAAGCCAATTAAAGACTGTATTCCATGAAATTTGGACACACAAAATTTTCCTTGTGTCCGATTCTTTTCAAACTTTCTGGAAATTAAGTACTACTAAATGGTTAAGTTTTGACATCATTGGTTTATTGAACCGCTTCTCCCAACTCAAATGCCCGCACCTTTGCCTTGACCCCTTTCATTCATTTTGGGCATTGATAGGACCGACTTGCTTATTTATTTTTTACCACACTTTCTTTAGTTCAAGTTCATTTTCTATCAGTTTTGGAGTTTTAACGAGCTTTGCCTTCATGATTGCCCAAATTTTTTTCAATTGGGCGAAGTTCCGGAGTGTTTGGAGGGTTGACGTCTTTAGGTACAATAACTACATTATTATCTTTGTACCAGTCTAAGACGGGCCCATAGTGGCAAAATCCGGCCAAAACAGTGTCGGGCCATCGTGAGATCTCAAGAAGGGCAGAAGTCGTTTTTGGAGGCATTCGTCCTTGTAGATTTGTCCGTTGACGGTCCAAGGGGTGATGAAGGGCTGACTCATTTTGCCACATCCGCAGATTGCTTGCCAGACAAGGAATTTTTTGGCGAATTTCGACAGTTTCTTCTTCCGTACACTCTCCCGAACGGCCAACTTAGAGGTGGCGACGTAGTGTTCCTGTCCTGGCATTTGTTTGGTGTCGGCTTTAATGTAGGTCTCATCGTCCATCACAATGCAGAACGGTTTTGTGAGCCACTCCCTGTACAGTTTTCTTGCATGAGTTTTGGCCCCCGAGTTCTGTTTATCGCTCCGGTTCGGTGCCTTCGGGACCTTGTACACATGTAATCCAGAACGTTTCATTGTTTTCTGCACAAAACAAACTGAAACTTTCGCCTTTTTCGCAACATCCCTGATCGAAATGTTGGGATAACGCTTAAATTGGTTCAAAACCATCCTGGCCTTCTCCGGATTTGATGTGCCACGTTTTTTGCCTCTACCATTTTCCGATTGGTTGTCTTACGGTCCTTGAACGTTTTGATCACATGAAATAAGGTTGAATGTGCGATTTCGAGCTGTTTTCCGATCCATCGATGAGAAGCGTTTGGGTTTTCGAAGTGAGTGCCCAAAATTTGTTGGTGCACTATTTCTTCATTCGAAGCCATCACTGAAATCACTCGACCGATTTTCACGAAACTCATTACATAATTGACACAACACAATGAAATACATTCAGTAAAAGTTTCAATAATTTTTACCCACACGCTAAAAAGTTACCAACAATTGCGTGTGTCCAAATTTCATCGAATACAGTCTTTATGGCTAGACCTACTGTTAATGCTTAGGTCCCAACCGTGGGAATGAATGAAGCGTCATTTAATTTTCTTACTCTCGATGCTCCCAACAACCAACAATTGGTTTTTAGTTAACACATTTTTTCTGTTAACCAAACAGGGCATTCTATCTAACTATTTTATCCAATTTCCCTTTTCCTTTGATATTAACTGAGAGCTGTGTGGGTTCCTTGCCTTTCTTCTCAAGGTACATAAATACCAATTCCTCCCTATCTCGCACGGTTGTATTAAAGTGGCCCGGTTAACGATTCAGGAGTGGCTTCTTAAAGAATATTGCTTGGAGAAACGTATCAGTGTCTGCCTTCGTTTCATGCTAACATGAAATATCTTCAACGAATCTTTTTTTTCTCCCAACCCCTCTGAGTTGACCACTCACACTGACCACTTAGGGAGGCCCTGTGGAATCTGAGTTCCTCCGGAAAAGAGGCCATATTCAAATTGTTTCCAGAACCAGGCTTGTGACACATTAAACTTCAGAATTTTGCAAAATTAGGTCATGCAAAGACGTTTTGATACTTTCTGGAAATACTGGCCACTTGGGTAGGCCCTGTGGAATCCGAGTTCTTCCGGAAAAGCGGCCATATTCAAATCTTTTCCAAAACCTGGCTGAATGTCCTCAAAATGTCCTCCGAAGACCTAGTTTTGCAAAATCCTGAAGTTTGATGTGTTGAAAGCCTGGTTTTGGGCCTCCCTAAGTGGCCAGTATGGTCAGATTCCCTTAGAATGTCCTCCGAAGACAAAGTTTTGGAAAATCATGAAGTTTTATATGTCGCAAGCCTGGTCTCGGTAACGATTTGAATATGGCCTCATCCCGCAGAGCTTCTTTTCGTGGCCAGTATGGTCAGCAATTCTCAAAATGTCTTTTGATGACCTAGTTACACTAAATCATGAAGTTTGATATGCCGCATGCCATGTTTCGCTACTAACCCTAGTACTCCCACCTTGAAATCCAAATCTACGGACATTTTCGGAATAACCAGTGCAGATATATAAACTAGGATAATTTTGTGATCTATTGCAAAAGACCGCATCAAAATCCGATGGGTAACGATGAAGTTTCATCAATTTTAAATTTTATTTTTTCTCTCTCATAGGGCTTGTTGTTGTTTGTCTTTATTTGAGAGACTTTCAGCCGGTGGCTGGTTCGTCTCTTGTCTCAGAGGGGTTGGGGACGCACGTGTTTACATCGATACGATCAAACCATGTTTTTGTGTTGGTTTTTGGAATATTTTCCCAAATGTTTTGGATAAAAATCCATGAACTACGATTTTTTTTAAAAGGTTGGCATAATCGTTGGTGAATCTTTTCCAAGCACATCCCTGGAAAATAACGAACATTTGCTGAAGGAGCTTTGCATTTCCGGCTCATTCTCGGAGGAACTTCCGTATTATAGAATAAAGGAGGAGTGTTTTTCCGCTTCGTCGCGGGTGAATTGATGACTCAAGCCTGTTTCGATCCAAATTTGGTCGACTTAAACTTGACGCATTTCCTTTCATCGTGCATTAAAAATTTTGCACACCCCTCATTTTGAAAATTGGTGCGTGTAACACCACGTTCACACTACAAACTATATTACGTAATATAGAGTATCTTGATATCAAATGCCATGCAAGTTATTTCCAGTGAAAACTAGATGTATAGATGCTGATATCAAGATACTCTATATCACGTAATATAGATTGTAGTGCGAACGGGGTGTAAAATCATGCTTCTATTTTGATTTTGAGATTAGCACTTCAGTTATCAAAATGTCGTCGAAGGAAGAGAAGCAACGCATCAAAATTTTGCACGTGCATGGTGAAAACCCAAACTACTCTCACGCCAATGAATGTGGCTAAATCAACTGTTATCAACGTATAAAAAGTGTTCGGTGGACGTTTGTCGAGAGCCAGAAAGCTGGATCGGGGGGGGGGGGGGGGGGAATCGAAAGGCGGAGGCCACAGCGACGACAAAAACAGTTGCCCGCTGTTTCGAGCGGAACCCCAACCTCTCTGTACGAGATGTCGCAAAGAAGTTGGGAGGGCGCCTTCAGCCGTGGATAGAGCTTAAAAAACGAGCTGGACTGTCGACTTACAAGAAAATGGAGACTCCCAATCGCGAAAATTGTACGATACTGTACAAAATCTTATGGCAGGTGTTGAACGAAAGACACGACAATTCGCATTCGGTAAAAAGGAAGCTTTGCTGAATATTTCTCCTGTATTCTGTATTAACTGAACTTGAAAAAGACAAAGAATTTGACTTATTAATAAAAACTTTGATCGACTCACACACATTACTGTTAGACCAAATTTTGATCGGAACATATTATAATCCATAAAAAATGCAGCTGTTTGTTTGTTATAGATAACCAATCCAAAACCCACATTTTTACAACCCAAGTACTACTTACCTCATAATTATCCGGAAATTCTACGCCAGCTAATACATTGTTGTTTTGAAGATAGATTTCCATTACAGTTGCATTTTCAAATGACAGCATATTTAACAGCGGGTCATTAAGGAATCCTAAAGATCTAGTGACAATTCGATCTAACAATTGATTTTTTGGAGAATAAGCAATTGTGAATCGCAATGGTGGATTCATGGGCATTGTTCTAAAATGTATCATAATCTTCAGTTAGCTCAGCGAATTAATGGCTTCGTTTTTACTAATCATACCTCAGATGTCTAATTGAAGTCAGGTCGAGTGGATTGAAGATAAAATCATTTTTGAACTGCTCCGCGTCTACAAGACCGCGAACCAAAATCAGAAGCATTGAAGCAGCCACAGGTATGGCGATTTCGAAAAATGTCTGAAAGTAGTGCCGTTTTGCGATGATCCAGTTCTTCCATAGTAGCAAAACAAATTTTTCAAAGCTTGATGACGTCATAGTGTTTCAGTGGTGCACCGTTTAGCTGTTCAGCAGATTTGGCCCGTAGTTTAACTTTTCCGTGATTTTGTTTTTGGCGACTCACAGGCTAATCTTTCCCTTTGTGGTTTCTGTGATAAGAATGACACCTCACCGCTCCAAAAAGTTTCTGGCTACTAAAACTTAAATCCAATCCTACTTAAACACTCTTCCAGTTCATTGCACTTGAAATTTTGTGGATTGTTAACAGTCAACGTTTATTTATTACATTAATTATTAACATGTGGATTATAACGTATGATTAAACTTTTCATTTGTGTCACTTCCCACATAAATATCAATTTTGTCATGCCTATCGATGTTAGCAACAGACCGCAACGGCAACTTCTACATACATAAACCACACTATAGACTCCTTTAGAAACTTATTCAATTTAACCTTCGCGGAGGTTGAGCGGGTATCAACCTAATGTAATATTTATGATATGCAACAGGTTGTTCCCTATGGTTAAAAGGATGTTTATTGACTTTTCCGACGCGATTTTTCGACCACGTTCCTCGGTGGCTAAAGCAGGACTAAAGCGTCTATCATTGTATTCACAGACCTTTGAGGTTTGGGAGTCCGTTTATCTACATTCATATCGTAAACGGAGATTAGTAAATTACGTAGACGCCTCCGTTTTTATCGTGCTGGCCACGCACAAGCGTGGATTCTCACTTTTACGGGAAGTACACCTAGAGAAGGATGAATGTCGGTATGTATGAATGGATGAATGAATCATTCTCTTTCTGAATTGTTTTGGTTTATTTGAAGGCTGGTTGGAGGTACAGAGTACAGTTATCGATTTTACTATTCGTCTGTGATTCTTTGGTACTTAGTGAAGAAGAGAAACACTTGCTCCAATGATGTTTGACCCAGGGCATAATCTTCTATCTCTAGCGTCCTCTTGGCAGTTTCCATCAGACCAAACATCGTCGACCACTTCATATTTGATTGAGCTATGTGAAAGGTTAGAGAATCTTGATGTTCTTCCCTGTAATCGGAGGGGGTAATGAAACTCTCATGAAGCAATAATAACTACTTCCAATACCTTACCTTAAAATTACTTCATCGAAATGCTCCATTATGTAGCTCTTGACAGCATGGTGATGATTTGAAGAATTCGGTTCTGATTCGGCTTTTTTTATTTTAACAGTAAGGAAGTATCCTTTCGAGAACTTACTCTTCAAGTGTTGCGTAGATCCTATGCATTTGAACTCGCCATTTACCATGATAGCCAATCGAGTGCATAGGGCTTCACATTCTTCCATGCTGTGTGATGTTAAAATTATGGACTTTCCAGCCTTTTTAACGTTTAGTATCACATTCCACAACTGTCGCTTCGCTCCTGGATCCATTCCGGTAGTTGGCTCATCTAGGTAAATCACAGCAGGATTCGATAGGAGTGCTAGTGCCGTACTTAACTTACGTTTATTTCCTCCACTATATTCTTTGATCTTTTTATCAATGTGCTGCATAAAGTTAAGTTCGTGTGCTAATTTCTCAGAAGCTGTGGTTATTTCCTGATTGGGTATTCCTCTCATCAGTGCAAATATTTTTAACGTTTCTCGGCCAGTCAAGTCCTCCAATACGGCATCAAACTGAGGACAGTATCCAATGTGATTATGAACCTCATTCATGTTGCTTTTCAAGTTGATGCCTTTGACCCATGCTTGTCCAGAAGAAATATTTTCATCGCCAGTCAACATCTTGAAGGTAGATGTCTTCCCTGCACCGTTCACTCCCAAGAGTCCAAAGCATTCCGACGTCTCGACAGAAACATTCAGTTGATTGACAGCTAGAAAATTCTTGTAATATTTTGTTAGATCACGAATAACCAGATTGGTATCTGCTATTTGAGCTTCTGTAAGTCTAGCCACTCTTTGCTTCTCATTGTAAACGTCGTCGTCCATGCTAGTACTTTCAGCCAACGGCAATTTTTGATTTTCAACCTTGTATTTTGTGTTCCAAATTCTCTGTACTATTCGAAACTCAACTGCAATCAGTACTATAAATGCAATGACACCAACGGCTGCCATATACGTAAGTTGTCTGTTCACTCCCTTTGGATCCCAGGTAAATATGTCCATATCGCAACACTGCGGGAACTGGAGACACATAAATTCCTCTGTACAGAAAGGAATGATTGCACATTGCTGATTACACACTGCCCGTGTCGTGGATAGTACATTGATGTTGCTTAAGCTTTGACTTAAGGAAAATAGTGGGAATATCATAAAGAACCACTCAAGACCAAGAGCAATATCTTCCAAATCGAACACTTCAAACTTCAGTAGAAAAACTGCAGTGAAAAATATCGATCCAGAGAATATGTTAATCATCATCATTTTAACGAACCCAGTCGAAGGAATCTGGAACCAAAACGAGAAAAGGTACGTTGTAGGCAGGAACGCCAATCCGAACACACATAGGATTAGGAGCACGCGGCCAAGCTCTTCGCCACTGGACCAACCATCCTCTTGGAAGGCTGTAAGCGTGGCGAGGTAGATTAACGCTGTTATGAAGAAGGTAAGGTAATCCCAAATGAAGGAAACACACCAAAATGTGAATACATTAACACCACTGACAAACTGTAGTAGCTTGGCACGGGATGTACGCTCCTTAATGTAGAACATGATGTAGAGGGCAGCTATGAACGACATTGCAAAGCCCGTATTGAATGACAGTTGAAATCCCAGATTGTTCCCAGCTTGGAGTTGAGTAAACTGAAATCGAGATAAATTCAGTAAAATTTTGATAGTATTGTTTTTTTTTTCAAGCTCACTCTCGTATTGGGACGATATGGTAGCGGTTTGTTTATGGTGTTTATCTCACACGAACTGCAGCTTAGTTTCAGCAATGCATTGTACAGAAAATCTATTCCCAAAGGAGCCGTGTGGAATCCTTGTGGGTTGAACCAAACGGTTTGATTGTTATCTGATAGAGTTACAGCAACCATGAACTCTCGGTTCACTCGTCCAATATTGACGTCGGATAGGGCAAGTATGTGTTCCGTCATCTCTTGATTGATGATTTGCAACCGATGAGACGAAGGCAAACTTTCAAATATTTTTTGAAATCCTGGTACGATGGTGTTGTTCAATGACTCAAGTAGCGTAGTTGTGGATGAATAATTGTAAACAGAAATAGGTAGTGGGGGAAGGTCTGTTACCCCTGGGAAAGAACGTACAATAGCTACGGTGACAACTACAAAGTAAATAGGAATTAACGCCTGCACCAAGTGCTGGACCCAGCTTCGTTTTGCAGAGATCCATTTTTTTAAAAACATAGAATAAATTTGGTTCAACGTTAGCTTTGTGCCGCCAAGAAGGGCTGCTTCGTCTTCGTGTACTGAAAATAGAAAACAACAGTTTGAGTTAACGAGTCCACCTCCTTGTAAACGTTCTCTTACATCTTACTGTTGATGCCATGTTCGATTCAGGAGCTATATCTATTTGATTGTTGCCAGAAGGCTTCTTATCTAATGCGTACGAATCACTTCCAACCCTGCAGAAAAAACAAGCACACGATTCGGTTAAGTTGATTTGCTTCTTAGAATTCAAACGCACAAGCTTTCCATTACTTACTTCAAGAAAACTTCCTCCAACGTTGTGAGGGATATTCCATAATTTTTTATACCTAATCTATCGGTGTTCTCTTCAAGATCCTTCAACATATGCTGAAACATTGAAGTATAATTTTCATTCAGCACAAACGACAGCTCTGTTCCAATGTCTGTGTCAATTTCAATATCTGGAATGTATTTCCTCAGCAACTCTTTCAAGGTACTAGCATCACATGCTTCATCCTTGACACAGATCAGTCTATACCCTACACCGAATCGTTTCTTCAGGAAAAAAGATGATCCTACTGCCTTCAGCTCACCTTCCGCCATGATCGCTATTCGATCTCCCAGAATGTCCGCTTCGTCCATAAAGTGAGTGGAAAGTAAAATTGTCCGACCTTTTTTCTCCTGAATAAGCAAATCCCACAAGGCACGTCGAGCTGATGGATCCATGCCGGAGGTAGGCTCGTCACACAGCACTACTTTCGATCCACCGCAGAGAGCTATTCCGACCGAAAGCTTCCTTTTCATTCCTCCCGATAGCGTGTGTGATTGTTTGTTGATTTTATCTTCTAACTCTAGTATTTTCACATAATGTTCGATCTCGGTTTTGACTGCTTTTCCGGACACACCCTTTAATCGAGCGAAAAATTCGATATGTTCAGATACAGTTAATTCATCAAACAGAATATTGTGTTGAGGGCATAACCCTAGAGATTCTCTAACAGCGTCTAAATCCGTGGTAATGTCATATCCATCGATTATCGCTGAACCTGAGGTAGGACCGAATATTCCCGATAACATAGACATGGTGGTTGTCTTTCCTGCTCCATTATGTCCGAGAAGAACAGTAATTTGATCTTCGAACATGTTTATAGTAAGTCCGCTCACAGCCACTTTCTTCTTATCGAATACCTTTCGGAGGTTACGTATTTGAACTCCAGCTGCTTTGTCAGATGGTTCCGTTTCCAAACGGTCATTATCGGGCACAAACGAGGAACTTGAAGCAATAGACGGAGTTGCTTTCGCGCACCAAAACTTCTTGGTGAATAAGAAATACCAAGGCTGTCCAACTCCAAATTTTCCAGGAAATACCTTCTCTATGTATAAGGCCACCATCAAATACAAGAGCGCATCAATCAAAAGCATAATCATAGTATACCCAACGGTTAGGTTGTCATCTACTGTAACCGGTTCGAATAGGTTAGACCACTGTAATCCATTGGATGTTCCTTCATGTCTCATCATCAACATAAATCCAAAGGACATGGCCGAATTGGAAAAAATGCAAAGCGATAGCTTAACGGCCAACGACAGACTCGCGTAATTTGCAAACACAAGATTATATGGCACGGTCATTATGAACCAAATCAAACCAGAGATGCCAGCCGCAATGTTCGCTGGAATTGATAAACGAATTTACTTAGGGAATCAATCATATTCACATCACAAACTGACCTTTCGAAAAAAGCGTACTCATCATGAAGCAATAGCAAATACTTGTCACACTGAATACAAATAGATAAACCCAAACAGTACTCCATTCTGAATACTCGAAGACAGCTAGCTCGCTGTTGGTCGTTAGATTAGCGCAGAGCAAAGCCGTAATGAGGGATATTGATACCGTCAGCAGCATAATACATTTAACAAACCATGCCGTCCAGTGCAGCCAACTGGACAGCCCCATAATCTTCATGGTTTCCTTCAGCTGCCGTTCCTTCTCAACTGTAATATACTTCACAGTATTAATAGCCGTATAGAAGAAAGCAATCACGATTATCAACGGTAGCAAGTTCTCCAAGCCTGTCAGTAGTGGATCGCTATAGTATGGTGGATAAGGGAACCGCTGAAACGTGGTTTTTTAGTTAATATTTGAATCAGTTTTTTTTTCTCGTAAGTACCTGTAGGAATACCGCTGGAAAGTCGATAGTCGGGTCACGTTCTAGTATGATAGCTCGATCCATCGCTGTTTGAACAGCGATAAATGATTCATTGAAATAATTGGCAGGGTATCCTCCGTCGTCTCTATCAGGGTCCTTTGCGCCTGCTACTTGAAACTGTGGAAACATAAGTTCCGTATACCAGTTAGCCCAGAAGGCTGAAAATTCATCCTGAAATGTGCGCATCTCTGCCGGAAATCGCAGCGAATAGGACACTTTTTCTGGCAATTCACTGAGTGTGCTATAACTATCCGGAAATTCGATTCCCACCAAAGTATTATTATTGCGTAGAAAGTTCTCCATTTGAAGAGCATTCTGAAAAGGTTGGATTTCCAGGGGTTCTCGTATTTGCAGCGAAGCCCGGGCAACCAACCTATCCGCTAACGCCCCTTGTGGAGAATACGCTAAAATATAACTTATAGGTGGATCTATCGTTGGATTAGCGGCTGGCCTGAAATAAGGTGAACAAAACAATAAAATAACCCTATTCACGAATTATTGAGCAACCCTACAGCATGTGCCCAATAGTATCGGTCGGAAGAGCATTCCATATGGTCGGTTCAGCAAACTCCTTCGGATCAACTAGACCTCTAATCAGAATCAACACCGCACAAGCCAACGCTGGAATTAGTATTTCGAAAATAGTTTGCACATAGTGTCGTTTCTGTATGATCCAGTTTTTCCACAAAAGCAGAATAAATTTTTCCCAACTCGAAGCTCCCATCGGTGCAGGTGCTCGCGCTGAAATGTTTGCAAACAAATCTGTGTAATCAGTTCAATGAAATGTACTCGTTTCGGTGCAAGAAATAATGATATATAATAAAGAGTTAATTGCCTTTTTATCAGTGACGCGTTGAATCGCACTCTTGATCTGGCTGTCACCGCATGTCACTTCAACGTAGTTCAATGTGCTTTTTCTTCAAAGGAAGCGGTTTAAGTTCACCTTTAAAGTCAACCTATAGTTGTATGAGATGCGTTCAATGCATCGTACAATTGTTACGCTTCTTGAATTTGCATAATCAAAAGTGAGATTCAATAAAGTATGATACGTAATAATTTATACTTTGAACTTCAATACAGTGCAAATTGGGTCACTCACCTTGGTAATAAAAAAAACTCTTCTTTATATTCAAAACAACTAATGGACTTAATGTGTTTCACTATTCTACGCGCTACCACTGCACAAATTTTGAATCAGCTGAGCTGTTCAGCGTAGGAGTTCTGATACCGACCAAACACACGCAATTACTACAATTGATTTGGATTAACCGACGTTTTAAGGCTAGCACAAATCGATAGGTAAAAACCATATCAATCGGCTGCAGATAAGTACTAATAATTGAGCCCTGATTGTCAACTACATCGGCGTCATCGTCACCAACACCTCAATTCAGAATCGTTCTAATATTGTCTAATTTATGTTCATGTAAAAAATATATTATGTCAGATAAAACTGAACCTTTATGGTAATATGTCACTGCACTCCTGAAGAGATACAGGAAATTTCTTACTGTCCTCTCTTCGAGCTTATCTGTTGCCCTTGGATTAAGAAATACAGTATGATCTTATATTGTACGGCAGGTGGTACCATCTATAAAACCCGGTTGTTTGGTAGTCTGTTGGTCAATTTAGAAGATGTGTCATATATGTATCTAGGTAGTTTGAAGGTATGTTAATAACTCGATTTTAAAATGACGACATTTTACTACCTGAAACTATGTATTGGAGGTAATACGAAAATGACATGCAAAATTTATGTTTTCTTTACAGTATTAATCATATGATAAACTTGTGTAGTAATGCTTCAACATTACAACTGTGAGGAATTTTTGTCATTTTATTCACCGTAAGCAGAGACACTAATGCGAAATCCTATATCTTGGTACCCTGACCTTATAGAATAACGTTTGCATTTAAAAAGTTGACTTTTTTCGGATGGTAATAGAAAAACGCTAATACAGATAATTGCTTTTGATAAATTTTCCATGGAAGGTAATTATTTAAGCTTACTTACTTGCAAACAAAAATCTACGCCCTCGCGAGCGGCCTTCCAGCAGTTAACCGGAACATTCGCCATGGCTGGCAAAAACATGCGTGTAGGCATATTTTTGAGTTCTTTATTCGTTTTATTTATCAATTCCTCCTCAGTTTTCGCGACAAAATTGTTGAAATAGATCTTACGCTTCAGGTTGGCCCAGAAATTCTCGATGGGACGCAGCGGTGGGACATTGGGCGGGTTCGCCGACTTGGGTACCACATCGATATTCAGCCGCTCCATTTCCTCCAACGATCGCTTCGAGTAGTGGGCCAACGGAAGATCCGGCCAGAACACCGCGTCTTCGCCCTTATGGTATTTCTTGATGAACGACGCAATTTCCGGCAGGCATTTCGTACTATAAAATTCCCCGTTTACGGCCAGTCCGGAGCGAAAGAAGAGCGGCATTGACATCCCCTTCTCGCTGATTGTCAGCCACAGAAGCACCTACTTGGGGAACTTGCTGTGTGAAATGAACCTCACCTCGGAGCTCACTACCTTCGTGGGGTAAGTAAAATACGAAGTGCCCTGCCAGTCGCTGCCGTCCAGGGTGAGAGAGGTCTCGTCGCCCATTAAAGTCCTGCCCAGTTAGAATCCGGAATCACTTAATGTGTGGCAGCGACACGCAAAGTGACCGCTGCAAGAATTCTTTTACAGCGGTTTGTTAACCTAAGCGCCCACTTTCTTTGGTATAAATTTCACAGTGTTTCGTGAAGTGAGTCAAAAGTTATTCCAGATGGAAGCCGAGAGGAGAGAAAAAATTCTGCACACCCACGTTGATAATCCAACGTGGTCCGCAATAAAAATCGCAAAAACGTTGAAAATCGCCAAATCAACAGTGTATAATGTGCTCAAATGTTTCAGGGAGCGAAAGAGTGTCGATCGAGTGCCTCAAGATAAGCTTCGTAGTGGAATATATGACCGCAAGCTGAACCAGACAGTGTTGAGAGCCGTCAGAGCAAACCCTGAACTATCAGATAATGAAATCGCACAAAAATACGCTGCTGCTCGCAGTACCGTTCGAAGAATTCGTTTGCGATCACGATATCGTTCTTATCGAGCCAGCAAGCAACCAAACAGAACGTTGAAGCAAAGTTTCGTCACCAAAACTCGAGCTCGAAAATTGTACTAGCAGGTTTTGACGAAGTACCAAGGATGCCTGCTCATCGACGATGAAACCTACGTCAAAATGGATTTCGGGCAGCTTCCACGGCGCCGGTACGAAAACACGTTCCTGCGAAGTTTAAGCTTGCTTTTTATGTACAGCCAAAAAACTGATGATTTGGCAAGGGATATGCAGCTGCGGAGCAAAGACCAAAGTGTTGAATGCCTCAAAAACCGCGTACTACCTTTCATTAAAGCCCATAAAGGTCCCGTAATTTTTTTAACAGATTTGGCGAGTTGCCACTACAGCCGGGAAGCCATCCAGTGGTACCGCGATAATAACGTAGATTTCATCGATAAAAACATAAATCCACCCAACTGCCCGCAGTTCCGGCCTATCGAGAGATTTTGGGCAATAATGAAGCGAAAGCTTAAGAAAAGTGGAAAAACGGAGCGGGACGCGACTCAGATGACCAAAATGTGGAACAAATGTGCCAAGGAAGTTAACTCCGGAGGTGTGCAGCGTTTGATGGGAGGAATAAAGAAGAAAGTGTGAATTTTCATTAGAAACTAAGAGAAATGATTTGTATTGATATTTAAAAAAAAACAGTAAATTTCCTTTGTTTTGATGTAATAAACTTATTTGACATCAATCCGTTACCGAGATACTGATGATTTAATTATTCCGCATTCTAAATGGCCAGAGCTTTACCACCGCCACGTCCCGATTCGCCGGGAAAATCGAGTTGACCATCTTATGCAGCCGCTGCCGCTGCGTCATTGCTTGCAGCTCCGAAACCAGTGGACGTGACTGTTCGCCAGGTATTTTTTCCCTGCTTGGCCGGTTGAACCGACTTCCTAGCCAATCACATGCAGCGATGTAGCCACTTTTCCCTCGGTCTTCCTCTTCAGCATCCTTTGGAGCTTCTTGCCGCTCGCTTTCTGTCGATGCTCTGATTGTTGTCTAATAGTGCTTTGTTGCAGATGCCGGAACGAGCATATCCGGCATCCACAAAGCGCCGCACAATGTCCGTTTTCAACGGGCCGGGGTGCCGTTCTTTGAACGCGCACACTTCAGAACGGAGTTGCTTCAGTGTTTTTGCCATCACGGTTAGAGTTCGACTGATAGAGCTGTCAAATTTTGTCTGCTGACTATGATTGATGCTGCATGGGTAGTTTCGTCAGTGCGGGTGAAGGTAAACCCATGAAAAATTGGCAATTTTTGTCCTTTTTTTTATAATGCAAACATCAGAAGGAAGAGAATCTCTTTCCAGAAGCAAGTTCACACTCACAGCACTAGAATCGAACCCTCGATCGACAGAATAAACCCAATAGATGGGGTCGAACAGTTCCGCGAAATGTTACAATAGGGAGGAGGCAGTCCCATGCTCTCTATCCAATTCGTTTCATTTAGGTGTCCTGATATCCCTCTCATTCCCTGTTCTATGTTATGTATTAAATACTTAAAGGGTGTTTCGATCAAAATTTGGTCGACTTAAACTTAACGCATTTCCTTTCATCGTGCATTAAAAAAATTTGCACACCCCTCATTTTGATGATGTGTGCGTGTAGCATCATGACTTTATTTTGATTTTGAGATTAGCACTTCAGTTATCAAAATGTCGTCGAAAATTTTGCACGTTAATGGCGAAGATCTAAACCAATCTCACGCCAAGTTGGCGAAATTGTTGAATGTGGCTAAATCAACTGTTATCAACATATTAAAATTGTTCGGTGAACGTTTGTCGACAGCCAGGAAAGCTGGATCGGGGGGAAATCGAAAGCCGCCGAGAGTTGCCCGCTGTTTCGGAACCCCAACCTCTCCGTCCGAGATGTCGCAAAGAAGCTGGGAGTGGCGCCATCAACCGGGGATAGAGCAAAAAAATGCCCTGGACTGTCGACTTACAAGAAAGTGGTGACTCCAAATCGTGACGATAAACAAAACACGTCGGCCAAATCACGATCGCGAAAGTTGTACCCGACTATGCTGACGAAGTTTGATTGCGTGGTACAGGACGATGAAACTTACGTCAAGGCAGAGTTTAAACAGCTTCCTGGACAGGAATTTTGTACGGCAACCGGACAGGGAAAGGTGCCAGATATTTTCATGCACATAAAACAGTCAAAGTTCGCGAAGAAATATCTGGTGTGGCCATCTGTACCGTGGATTGAAGAGCAACGTTTAAGCAGGAACGGAGAAGAGTGGGAAATTTATCTGAGCGAGTTCCTTCAAAAACGTCTACTGCCTTTCCTGAAGCGACAAAATGTTTCGTTCTATTTTGGCCGGATTTGGCATCTTGTCATTACGGAAAAAAGGTCATGGAGTAGGCCAACGACGTTCAAGTGTTGCCCAAGGACAAGAACCCTCCCAACACGCCAGAGCTCCACCGAATCGAACAATATTGAGTCATCGTCAAGCGGAACCTGAAGAAGACTCAAAAAGCTGTTGTGGGTGAGAAACAGTTCAAGGCAAACTGACGTTCTGCGGCTGTTTGACCAAATTTTGATCGGAACACTCTTTATGCAGGAGTACACACAAAAATTGGGCTAAGGTGTTCAAACAATGAGATTTTTCAAAACTTGATGAAAAGTATTCCATCGAAAATTCGCAAATTCGTGAATGAATCATATTAATTTCATCCGGTCATAATTTTCGATTTCGATCCCCTACAATAAAGAGTCATCCGTTTGTTAGAATGAAACATCCTTTTTTTTATGTGGATTACTTATTTTCGATAGAGTTTTTTCGCTGGAAGCCATAATACTAAACCTGCGATGGAGTGGAACGCAAAAAATCAAGTGAATATTGTAAAAAATGCAAACTCGCCAAATTGTCCAGAGTTACGTCCAATCGAGAAATATTAGGCTCTAATGATGCGGAAGATTTTCTTCAATTTAAACAAAGGCGGTCACCACGGGATCAGAAGAGTACAATATAATAAGTCTGTTTTGACTTCGTGAATTGTCAAATCATATACCATGAACCTGGAACAAACAACTGCAATTGAAATATGATGCGAAATTTCTGTTTAACTTAGGTTTTTTGAGGTATCTGGATTATGGTGGATAGAGACGTTACGCACATGCCGTTATCAGCACATCAGATAAGAAGATGGTTTATATCATCTATACTGTAAAGTCACATTTGTCGGGAGAAGCAATCATATAGAAGAATCTCAGATCGTCGGCATCAAAGAAATGGATGCAGAGGTTTCACACAGTTCATTTGTAAACATAATTAGAAAACCTGCCTTGGGGTACACCAGAACAGATGTTAACACCGATGGTAGCTATAATTTGTGAAAGTCTTGTTAAGTTATGTTATTTTGATTAACTCGTTCTAACGAATATTACAAATACTCTAAATAGAACAGAACAATTGTTTCGCAGTCCTCAAGATAGGACAGCGATATTTCCCTCTTGCATCTAGGCTTCGAAGCCAAGGATATACACTGATAGGCAAAATAAAGTGCCCACCTCATCGTTTTTTCAATTTCTCTTATTTACTTGGTTCAAATTAAAGTAAACACACTGTATTTTTTTTCTTATCGTATTTTCTATATTCTTTTTAAGTTTCACTTATGGAAAACTGCAAAAAAGGGGGTTTACTTAAAGAAAAAAATCAATATATGTTGAAAAAAAAAACAGTGGCAAAATAAAGTGCCCACTTCATTTAGGCTACAGAAAACATAAATTAAAGTAAAATAAAAGCGTTTCAATAATTGATGTGTCCTCCGTTGGCCTTCAGAACCTCCTGCAGGCGCTTCGACATGCTCTCGACCAGGTTCTTTAGGTGCTGTGGATCTAGCTCTTCCCAGGCGCGCTCCAGGGCTTCGAAATAGTTATTTTTATTGGTAACACCAGTTTTGTCAACCCTGGCATCGAGAATCGCCCACAAATTCTCGATGGGATTGAGGTCCGGGCTTTGTGGAGGCCATTCCAGCGGTTTGGTCCGACAAGACCGGAAGAAAGACTTGGTCTTCTTGGCAGTATGCTTCGGGTCGTTGTCCTGCAGGAATACGAACTTCTCTTCAAGGCCCGTCTGGATCAGTGAAACCTCCGGATCTTCTCGCAGGATGTTGATTTAAGAATCTGTCGTCATTATCCCGTCGATTTTCACAATGCTTCGCACTCCACCCCACGAAAAACACCCCCAGACCATCACATTTCCTCCTCCTTCCATGCTTCATCGTGCCTTGGATGTGGCGCTCCTGAAGCTCCTCTCCCGATCTGCACCAAACACGAACCCGCCGCTTTCGGTTAAACAGCTCGAATTTTGATTCGTCCGTCTAGAGAACCGTTTTCCAGAACTCTAGGGGCTTATCAGCATGCTCCTTAGCAAACTTAAGCCGTTTGGCTTTATTTGCTTGCTGATAAATGGGCGCTTCCGGGCAAGTTTGCTATTCAACCCCTGTGCTACGAGACGGCGACGAACAGTTCGACCGAAAACTGATAACTGAAGGGTTTCCTGGATCTCACGGACAGTTACCTTCGGGTTCTTCTTGACTTCGCGCATGATCTTGGTGTCCGTTCTCGCATCCGTTTTCCGCTTCCTGCCTCTGCCAGGACGATCCACCACTGATCCAAACGTTTTAAGCTTCAGAAGAATTTTGCCAACCGCTGCCTTACTGATACTGTACTTCTTAGCGACAGCCCGGTGCGATTCACCGTTTTGCACATTACAAACGACCAATTTTCGGATACACAAGAGAATTGCTTTCGAAAGCACTGCGTTCTCCATTTTTTTCAATTGAATCAAATGCGATCACGTATACAAATGCACCAGGTTGAGCCGTTTGCTTCAAAACATGTCAAAATATCAAAACATAAACAATCGAGGGGTCTTCCAATGGAAACTTATCGAAAACATATAGATGTTTGAAGTGGGCGCTTTATCTTGTCTTTATCACAAGAGAATTGCTTTCGAAAGCAATGCGTTCTCCATTTTTTTTCAATTGAATCAAATGCGATCACGTATACAAATGCACCAGGTTGAGCCGTTTGCTTCAAAACATGTCAAAATATCAAAACATATACAATCGAGGGGTCTTCCAATGGAAACTTATCGAAAACATATCGATTTTTGAAGTGGGCACTTTATCTTGTCACTGTTTTTTTTTTCAACACAAATTGATTTTATTTTTCTTTAAGTAAAACTCCTTTTTTTCAGTATTCCATAAGTGAAACTTAAAAAGAATATAAAAAATAAAATAAGAAAAAAAAAACTACACTGTGTTTACTTTAATTTGAACCAAGTAAATGAGAGAAATTGAAAAAACGAAGAGGTGGGCACTTTATTTTGCCTATCAGTGTAGTACGTTTACTCAATTTTACTCAATTAGTTTAACTAACTTTCGTTAAAATTGGGATCACTTAAATTTGAGTAAATTTATCTGGAACGACAAGTCGACAAATCAAAAACATCTAAGTGATTCAAGACGATGTTTTTGAATGGAAAACTGCATTAAATTTGCGGCCGGGTTATATTATTTGATTCTGTATATCGCTCTCAATTTGAATTTCTTAAATAAATGTTACATAAAGCATAGAAATACTAAGTGCTTTTAAAAATGTTCAGCGCAATTTATCATAACATGTAATTTGATAATTTCACTTCGAAATTTTGTTACATAAAACACTGTGATATTGATCAATATTGGCGGGCCTCAACTTTCCTAGCGAAAACAAAACTGTGAAGACCGTACGACTACCTCGGGGATTTACCGCGAAATGAACAAAACGGTCATAAATTCCATGCCTTCTCATTAAAACTCAGCTGTGAAAACAGGTTGATGAATGCGCATTCGACTGATCTGTCGACTGCTGCATCGCGTACAGAACAAGCAATCACACGTAATGATTATAGAACGGATTTTTTTTTCATCGGAATATTTAACACATAAATTCTCACAGTACACCATGTAGTGAGTATTTATAAAGCTATTGGATAAGAGTGGAGCCTTGTGGCGATATTTAAATTAATGGGGAATAAGATAGGTTCTGGTAAACCAAACCTCATTGTGTTTCGTCGTGTAAACGATGAAAATGTTTGCCTTCTCTACATTCCGACAACTCTTGCATCACTGAGATACATTATATTCCTTATCAACAAAACTAGTTCACACTATCGAATTTTAAGTCTTGTTCTAGGTGCAATTTGCATATTAATAGACGTGTTGTTGAGGTACTATCGTGCATCCATCAGAGTAACCTACAAAAAAAGTCATACAACAAGGTGATTGTTCGGCGGTAATAAGTCGTGCACGCATTATTGTATAATATCAATTAAAACCCCACGGGCTTCTTATGGCGCTAATCGATATTGTTGACTGTATTGGGATCCAGCCCAGCTATCATCACATTCGGATGGCAAGTGGTGCAAAGCCTGCAATGTGGTCCACAGAGCCATATGAAGATTCAATCGGTCACGAGCACAGAGCCATCCAACGTACTGCTGGTTCATACAACTGCCAGCTCTGCTGTTTACCCCTCGGTGTTTGTAACAACAATAATGCTGAAAGACTTCAGACAGAAGGCCGAATGCGTTCGGATACCGCCCGATGGTGTTCCACTGTTTTGTTTAAACAATTGTACTGTTGAGGCAAAAACTGCTGGTAGATTCAAGCCGGTACATGACTTTCGTTATTTCAAAAATGAAAATACGTGTTCCCACTTAGTCACAAGTCCTAATTAATGCAACCAAAACATTCATCTTTTGTGACAGAAGTATTTCCTTAGTTTTAATATGTGATGTATCGTCTATCCTGTAAACTAAGTATTGAAATTGTCATCGAGAAATTGTCGCTTATTAATGGAACTTTGTTCGTCGTAATTGAACGTCTCCTTCCAAAAAAGTTGCAAAAAAATAGTAGAATGTGGTATTCGAGATTTTTGTAGAATACTGGAGTATTTTTCCTCTTGGCGTCTCGTGGTATTAAGCTTATAAAAATACCTACTATCTTTAACTTAATGAAAAGTTTTGTTCATATTGAGCAGTGCGAAGTATAGCCTTAAATGGGTTTCAATTTGAAAATAAAAATGGGTTAGTAATGTCGGGAACATAATCGGAGTGACGTAGTGACTACATTCAGGGTTTTTGATTCTAATATTTATTTATTTTTTGTCTTGATTATCGAGATTTTCAGCCTCGGGCTGGTTCATCTCCCGTCGTAGTCAGTCAAACACCACTTTTGGGCATTTTCGTAACCGCTCCGGAGGTGAGATTCGAACTCGTGACTTAGGCTTGAGAGGTATGGATGTTAACCAATACGCCGGGGTCGCCCCCCGATTCTAATAATTTGTTATGATACGATTATGATAATTTTCTCAAATTCAAGCTTGAGAGACCCTATCCAAAAATAATATGAACTTAACTTTGTACAAAATCTAACGATAGTTCGGAATTGTACATTACCCTGTTAAATTGCGATGTTTTAAAAGAAATTTAACTTTTCATGATGGAAAGATAATTAGATGATATTTTTTTCTTGTTGTTATTTTTTATGACACTTATGTATTATGTTACAACTCCGTAATCTATTTTTTGTCGTCAATCAAAGTAGACCAATTCTATTACATGATATACTCAGTGTCTATTTATCCATACCAGGTTACCCGATTAAACTTGTAAAGAAAACTGTGTTTTTGTTCATTGTTACATCAATTGTTTCAACATATTTGTTACAACAGGACATACTATATAGTGGCCCATTCTTGGCAAAATTAATTTTTTGATTTATAATATAAAACAAGTGTCTTTTTCTAAGAATACGAGTGGAAGGAAAAAAAAATATTTTTCTAATATTTCTGTAGTATTCGCTCTTTGTGCAACAACGTCGTTTATAAAAGCTATCATTACAAACTCTCTTCGCTTTTTAAGCTCATCTAAATTTTTCAACATGCATCGTGACTCATAAGTTGGTACGGGTAAAGTCCTCAAACCTAACTTACCTAGAGCAAACAATAAAAACTGTTTTTGGAGTGATTCGATACGGTTTGCATGAGTATCTTGATATGGACCTCAAACTTTACTACAACACTTAAGAAGGGGTCTCACATATGCTATGTACAACTTTTGATTGTTTATGGATCTTTAAAATGAAAGCTGAATCTTTTAATTTAACCCTAGCATGTTGTTTGCCTTATGTATAATGTTATTATAGTGTGTCGAGTATAATACCTAAGTCTCGAACTTCACTGCATTTTTGTACTATGGTCTGGCCTATAGTTATTGCTTCTTGCCTTACAACGTGTTTTCTTGTAAATGATATGGAATTGCATATTTTTCACATTAGGTTTCCTCAAATTTTTTGAACCCCAGTTGTAAAAATGATTAATTTCATTCTGGAATACTATAAGATCAGATGCTTGACATATTTCTAGATAAAGTGTCATACACACTTAGAAATTATGAATTTTACATGAAACGTTATTCATGTTCGTAATAAGTCGGGGAACGTAAAGAAAGATTTTGTGCAAAAGTATGCCTCCTGAAACGGACACATACGCAATTCAAAAAATTAGTGTTTGATTGAATTTATTTTCAACTCATTCTTATGTTGTCAAGGACGCTTGCATATGTCATTCTCAAGAGACAAAAATTTATTTGACCTTTTGGTAGTGTGTATCGTTTGTATGTATTGAAACGTTCAGGTGACTTAAAACGTGGTCTACATAATTAACAAACAAAATGAACACTAATGGTCCAAGATGGGAACTCTGTGGTACACCAGATGTCACATTTACTACTGATGATATATTTCCCTCATTTCAAAAAGGGAATGAATGAATCTTTTTTATGAATTTTTCACAAAAGTTGCAAACAGCATGTAGGAGTCGTTTTTACTTTATCGCCCCATACAAATTCGTTGCATATTAATTGAAGACCAAATAACTCAATTGGTTGTTGTAGTTTGTGTTATTCGGATTACAATTTTGGTATAATCTATCGGCGAACTTCGCGCACATAGCACACAAGGATCATCGAAGTAATGCTAACAGAAAATAGAATAAATACACTAGTTTCCAGCATTTATGAACTCGGTAAGCTGATCATCATTTCCTATGTGAAACTTTATGCAGAATATAAAAAAGCCGTAAAAAAATAAAGTAAAACAGTTTTTGAGGTATGGATAAAAGTTGATTTTTTTATAAATGGACAAAAACACATTTACTTTAAATGGAATATCTCCATCGCGTGTAATCCAATTTCAAATATTTTCTCATCAAATGAAACAAAATTAAACTGAACACCGATCTTCTCAACATTGCAATATTTTAGGAGTAATAGTTTCGACGCTATTTAAAAGTGTATATAATTTTTTGTTATTTTTTTTTTTGGATTTCTAAAAAAATTTCTTAACATATGAATCATCCCGAAATAACGACAAAAAAATATATTGCATGTGTAGCTTAAAGCCAAAGAAAAAACGAAGTAAATAAGGGCTCAATGGTGAAAATCAGTTGAAAAATGACGAATTTATGCAGGTTTTTGGAAAAAGTGCAGAAATTCTAAAGAAATACGCCCATCACTCTCTCTCACACATACACATACTCTCTCTCTCTCTCTCTCTCTCTCTCACATACACACACACACAAACATACCCACATGCACACACACACACACACACACACACACACACACACACACACACACACACACACACACACACACACACAGAGACACATACCTACTTACCTACTGTTCTATTGTTTGATAAGATATTCTGACACCTGATTCTAATAGCTATTGGTAACCAAAAAAAAAGTGACAGTTCGTTCTTCAGTTATCGGAGTGAGAAAAATGTGCGCTGCAAAACGGGAATTCAAATGCAAAACGATCCACACAATCTACATTTTTACGACACCCATTAAATTCACTGCTTCTCTTCAATCTGCGTTCCGTTTTTATTTTGAAATTTATCCTGAGAATCTGGATAAACCAAGGGCGCCCAATGTTCTGTGTAATTCATGCAAAACATGCCTGGCTAGATGGATAGCAGGTAAAAGGTATGTATAGATTACCACTGGTTCCATTCAAATTTGTTATATACTCTCATTTCTGTCACTGTAAAGCCGCTATTTGTCCTTTGATAAGCCAGTTATTGTTATTTCTGCCTCACCTGATGTGCAATCCGTAGAAAAACCAACTCCACATTCGAATTCAAACCGGTGCCCTTTTTGCCCAAAACGAAAAAAGGAGTCTTCATTTGAACATACTGCCCAGCTGGTGAACGAGGACGCAGGTCAAAGCGACACAGAATTTGAAACAAAACCATCGTTATTTTCCCAAGCAGAACTCAATGACCCGACTGTCGAGATATTAGTACGAGACACTGAAGAAGTCTGCACATTGTAGACGAAATACGTGTATCTGTCAAGATTAGCAAAGGTAGTTGGAATTAAATGGAAAATACTAATTTTTCTTCTCATTTCTAGTTACAAGTATTCCACTTAAAAGCTCAAACTCTCTAGGATGGATTTGTTGATGTTTTGTTATTGTCCACATTAAATAAAATAAATTGGATTCGTTTTTTTAAATTTTCGTTATTACTAAATAATTACATGACAACTACCCTTAAACTAATAGTTTTTGATGCATGCAGACACAGTTTAAGATAGTAAGTTTTAGCCCAGATCATGTGTTGCAAGTTACCCCAAATGCGGGGTAGCGTGAAACAGTTATGTTTTTCGTCTCTCTTGATAATGTGAAACAAAATTTAAGTATTGGGTGCCCTGTTGTATTCTACTCATTGTAATGCGCATGAACGATCATTAACAATCCTCCTATAAATTTGATATTTTCAGATATACAGCCTTAAAGTTGAAAAGTGTTGCGAGTGACCCCGTTTGACGGTATTCTAGTATTCTATTCTGAACACCATATTATCCAGAGTATTCTATAGTCAAAGTCATTAGGTCAAATGGGTCATGGCGGATTTGGTTATAAATCCGAATGGGTCATTAGGTCGAATCGCTCACTAGCTGACTGAAGGACTGACACTTCATTTATTTATTTCAGTTTGCTTGAAAACGCATTTTGTTTGTGCTAATTTCTAAGATGGATTTTTTTTATTAAAAAAAATGTAAAATCTGTCATAAAAAATCTTTTTTTCGTCCCAAAGATTACGAGAAATCCTGAGTTCCATCTTCAAAAAAACATGTTAGCAAATATAAAATTTTGAAATTTGAAAGAACTGCTTATGATTCAAAAAAGGAAAAATCATCTATGGATGTTCGATTGTGTCATGTCCCAAAGATGTCAAGTTGAATTTTTATATTGCGAGTTATTAAATTAGGAAGAACTGCTCATGATTGAAAGAAGAAGAAATAAATGTTTATTGGTTTTCTATAAGCTTCAAAAGAAAAAAATATTTAATATCATCTTCCACAAGGCATGGTAACAGAATAAAAGTTTTGAAGTAAAGATCTGCTAGATACTGCTTGATTGAAAGTTCATTCATTCTACATGACATGTTAGTAGATTGGAAGTATTGAAATGAGAAAGAACTGCGCATGGATCAAAGAAGGAACAATCTCCCATGTAAGTTCGTTAACAAAGATTTCATAAAAAAATAAGTTCAACCTTCTACGTTCCTAAATTAGGCCTAGTGATCCATTCGGCCTAATGGCTTTCGGCCTAATGGCTTTCGGCCTAATGGCTTCGGCTTAATGACTTTCGGCCTAAGGGCATTTGGCCTAATTACCTAATTACACCAGCTCATTAGCAACTTAAGTTCCATGATTAATACAGTTAAATACGTGCAAAACTCATATGTATGTATATACTTGTCAACTTTTTATCGGCTATTATTCTTAAGATCTCCACATAGAATACATGTGGCTACAAATTCGATCTCAATACTTCCAAGTGCATGATCAACAGCAACAGGCGCCGGTTCGGCTCGCGTCGGTCTAGGAATGGGCAGCGAAACTTATTAAAAATCATTTTGTACATTTATTATGGTTTAACAGTACGGTCGCGGGATCAGTCTTCCATCAGCCGACTGCCAGCGAGGTTCGAAAAGCGCTATGCGGTTCAGTTCGCTTTATTGTTCGTTGAAGATCCGTTGTTTGCTGTTACTTCTCGTATAAAGCTATTAGCCTAGAGGTAGAGAACACGTGGTTGTTGTTTTGTTTTCAGTTTTCGATCGTTTATTCTGTTAGTTAAAAGCACGAGACTCGGACAGAAAGGTTATATCATGTGCAGCACAAGCATGTCAGATTTGCAGGAGCAATAGATATGGTTCGTGTATATTTGGCGAAGCCGTAGGAAAATTGATTTGTGTCCAGTTGAGGAGAATGGAAAAGCAATAAAATTTTGCGCGCGTGTTTGTGATCACCATCCGGATCAACAAACCATCGAAGCAGGTGAAACGTTATCAAATTATGATACTTTCCCAAAAAAAAAAACTGATCAACACTGCGCTCGAGAAAAGTAAATAGAGGAAACCCTATATGTTAGTGTTGATTGTAGACTACTGCTTCTTTGTATAAGTGTAACCGAATTGTTGTAAATTGGAAGCGAATCAACAGATTCAATGTGCTGTCTAGTGAATCTATCAAACAGAAGATTACATCAGAAAGCTGTCTGCATGAAGTAATAATAAAACAGTGTTTGGTGGTTTGGATAAGTTGGTCGAACACGATTAGTGCACATGTTCAGCGGAGTAGAAAAGTGCGCGCTATCATTATCAATGTCCGATCCTTGCATGTGAAGGGTCTGCAAAGGTGCAAAAAGAAAATTTCCAATTGAAAGTAGAACCACACTACCCACTCGAAAAGGGGCAGCAGTAAATCAACGGCAGACAACATTCAACGATAAGACAAAATGGTTTCAACACGGTTCGAAGTATCAAACTCACCGGTAATTATACAATTGCTAATAGTCTAGAACCAACATCATCAAGATATTTCCTGTGTATTGTTAGAATCAGGGATTGTGGAGCATCGGAATTATTCTTCCTTTTCGTTCTGATACAAAAGATCTTTTCAATTTTGCGCAAATTGTTGTGGGTTTTATTTCTGATGCAAATTTTAATATTTGGCTGCCACTGACATTTCAAACAATCAGCCGATGGCATATTAGGTTAAAATATCCATTAACAATACTGTTCTCTTTTTGTTTTTTTTTTTCAAGGCTTATCAGATTTCATTTTTCAACAGATCTAACAGATTTTTATATTGTCATTAAATGCGACAAACACAGGATTCGAACTACTTTGTGCATAATTTGATAATATTCGATTGATTTCACCAATCCAATCAAACTGCAAATAACCTAACAATAATGCGATTTTGGGAACGAAGGTGACCCAGGCGTAGTGGTTAACATCCATAACTCTCACGCCAAAGTAACGAGTAGGAATCTCACCTCCGGAAAAGTTACAAAAATACCCAAAAGGTAGTTGAGTAACTACGACGGAGATGAACTAGCCCAGGGCTGAAAATCTCGAGAATCAAGGAACTAACCAACTATTATGAAAACAAAGTTGAGGAATTTTGTTCGAGTTAAGGAAAATATCGATCCAATTAAAGGGAAGGTCCATTAATTACGTCACGCAGTAAGGGGGGAGGGGGGGTTTGAGAAAACGTGACGATCCATATAAAAAAATTTGAAGGTTCATACAAAAAACGTGACAAGGGGAGGGGGGGGGGGGTTATAAAATGTCATTTTTTGCGTGACGTAATTAATGGACGTTCCCAAAGTGCTCAGTAATTTCATCAGTCTAAGGGATGGGATTTTAAGAAGACAAATATATTTTGATATTTTAATTTTATTGGATCTTATTTGAAAATAGTACTAAAAAGAATTATTTGCGTGAACAACTTACCTTACCAATCAGTCTAAGGCCTGTGTGTCCCTTGCTGTACATAGAAGTCGTCTCCATTGCACTCGGTCCATGGCAAGCTGTCGCCAGCCGCGCAGTCTGCGAAGTGTCCGCAAATCATCCTCCACCTGGTCGATCCACCTTGCGCGCTGCGCACCTCTTCGTCGTGTTCCAGTCGGATTATTGACGAGAACCATTTTTGCCGGGTTGTTATCCGACATTCTGGTGACATGCCCGGCCCATCGTAATCGCCCGATCTTCGTGGTGTGGACGATTGTAGGTTCTCCTAGCAGCTGATGCAACTCATGGTTCATTCGCCTTCTCCACGATCCGTCTTCCATCTGCACTCCGCCGTAGATGGTACGCAACACCTTCCGTTCGAAAACTCCAAGGGCGCGTTGGTCCTCTGCGCGCATAGTCCACGCTTCATGTCCATAGAGGACTACCGGTCTAATCAGCGTTTTGTAGATGGTTAATTTCGTGCGATGGCGAACTTTTTTCGACCGGAGAGTTTTGCGGAGTCCAAAATAAGCACGGTTTCCTGCCATAATACGCCTCTGAATTTCTCTGCTGGTGTCGTTATCGGCGGTCACCAGTGAGCCCAAGTACACGAATTCGTTGACCACCTCGATTTCATCGCCGTCGATACAAACTCGAGCTGGGAGACTCGCCGTTTCTTCCCTAGAGCCTCTTCCTAGCATGTACTTTGTCTTCGACACGTTAATGGCCAGTCCGATCCGTTTGGCCTCAGCCTTCAGTCGAGTGTACATTTCTGCCACCTTCTCAAAATTCCGTGCCATGATGTCGATGTCATCGGCGAAACCAAGTAACTGGCCGGACTTTCTGAAAATCGTGCCACTCGTGTCTATCCCCGCTCTTCTTATTACACCCTCCAAAGCGATGTTGAACAGCAAGCACGAAAGACCATCACCCTGCCGTAACCCTCTGCGAGTTTCAAAGGGACTCGAGAATGTCCCTGAAACCCGTACTACGCACATCACTCGATCCATCGTTGCCTTGACCAATCTTGTCAGTTTGTCCGGAAAACCGTATTCGTGCATACTCTGCCATAGCTGATCTCGATCAATTGTGTCGTACGCTGATTTGAAATCGATAAACAGGTGATGTGTGGGCACATTGTATTCGCGGCATTTTTGCAATACTTGGCGGATGGCAAACACTTGGTCCGTAGTTGCGCGTTCGCCCATAAATCCTGCCTGATATTGCCCAACGAACTCTCTTGCAATCGGTGATAGACGGCGGCATAAAATTTGGGAGAGTACCTTGTAGGCGGCGCTTAACAATGTGATCGCGCGGTAGTTGCCGCACTCCAACTTGTCGCCCTTTTTATAGATGGGACACACGACTCCTTCCATCCACTCCTCCGGTAAAACCTCTTCCTCCCAAATCTTGGTAATGACCCAGTGCAGCGCTCTCGCCAGTGCTTCACCACCGTATTTTAGAAGCTCACTTGGCAGTTGGTCTACGCCAGCGGCCTTGTTGTTTTTCAGCCGGCCGATCTCCTCCTTAATCTCCTGCAGATCTGGAGCCGGGAATCTATCGTCTTCCGCGCGTGCTTCCAAGGTCAGTACCATGCCACCTTCGTTCTCTGCCGCATCGCCATTTAGATGCTCGTCGTAATGCTGCCGCCACCTTTCGACCACTTCACGCTCGTTCGTGAGAATATCCCCGTTAGTATCTCTGCACATGTCGGCCTGTGGCATATGGCCTTTGCGAGAGCGGTTCAGCTTCTCGTAGAACTTCCGTGTGTCCTTAACGCGGTACAGCTCTTCCATCTCTTCGCGATCTCGTTCTTCCTGCTGGCGCTTCTTCCTCCGGAAGACCGAGTTTTGTCTGTTCCGCGCCTGTCTATATCGCGCCTCGTTCGCTCTTGTACGGACTTGCAACATTCTCGCCCTTGCTGCATTCTTCTCCTCCTTTAACTGCACGCATTCACTGTCGAACCAGTCATTCCTTCGGTTCGGTGCGTGAACAAATCCTATTTATTTTGCAAATTCAAAACATAAAAACTCCAGCAAATTGTTGCTGAGTAAATGATCTTTTGCTCTGCAGAACGTAATTTTTTTTTCTCCCCGCATGTTCATACTTTTTGACACTTTTCATTAGTATGTAGATTGAAATTCAGTTTTTTGTTCATATCCTTTAAATACACTTGTTTTGAATTATTTAAAAAAAAAAACAAACTGATATCTCAATGATTATTGAAATACGCACTTTTCACTGATTTTGCCTACAAAACTTTGAAGAGAAAAGAAATGTTGTGAACTAGAAAAATTCTACATATAAAATCAGGTCTCCAACTACACGATAAGGAATCTGTCCATCCACCTGTATTTTTCGACTACTTTTGAATGAGTATTTAGATAGCTGCTCCTTAATGGTTTGGTAATAGTTCGATGCAAAATAAGCCAAGTTAGGTTTTTTTTACATAATTCAAAATCCAGATGAGTTTCTAAAATACGCAAATCGTCTATTGTTAGCGTTTAAAAATGTTTTAACGAAACATCTCTAAAGTATCTTTTTTTTTTGAGTAAACGATCTGTCACTCATTAAAAATTTAGTACAAGTGTATGAACTGACAGATGTTGCTTGTTTGTCGCGTTGTTCTTGCTGTGATTCGCATTCGAAGCGCGAAGCGAAGGGTGCGGCTCTATCTGAATGTAGAATTTTTTTAATCAACTGTTTTAAGATGCGCGCACGCATAGTTGATTGAAAGAATATTTATAATGATTATCAGGATTCATTGCAAAAAGATGGAAGACGATGCAAGGATATGTAATTAGATTGTCATACCACCAGGTTCGAACAGAACAGTTTTGGTTATCGAAAACTAGAAGGAACAACTCCAAATGAGTGTACGAAATGTTAATGTGAAACTATTGTTTATATATGTGCTTCCATAGGTCGATAGGGCAAAGTGATTCAAGTCGATTTTTAAGAGGGTATGAGAAATGGATGATTTTCTTCAGAACATTTCAGATACATTACCAAATTCAAATCAATTCGTACTACTAATGCTATTTGGAACGAGAATTAAATTCAGTATCTATGCCAAATAATAAATTTTATAGCAGGCCCAACCCGAGTACTGGTGGATTGATAAGTCCGTCCCTGTAGTACTTTCAAAAAATCGCTTGGAATCATCGATTTCTTGCGCTTCGTGGCCCAAGGGCGTAACTGCAATTATCGATTTTTCTTCATTGATTTTCTGTTCACCTCATTAAGGCAAATTGATCCAGTGAATGGAGTATTTTTCTATGGATTGGCTATTGCACAATGAACTTTAAAGTCAAGCATACACTCAGCGAAATAAACTTTAGATTTTCAAAGGATTGCATTATGATTGTTTGCCAGAAGAAATCATAATGGATTTCATTATTTTATCTTATGAAATATTATGATGTAGAAAAAAATATAAAAATTTGGAGCAACCTGGATTCGAATCTTGAACGTTGAGGTTATGAATCTAGTGGCTTGACCACTAGTATATATCACCTTTTGTGAACAGGAAAGCTTCAATGCGTACAAGAACAATGTTGTGTAAAACAAAATCCATTCATAAGTCAGCTTTTTGAAACTTCAGAGCATCGCATAAGTTGAACCTTATGAAATTCTTCAGATTATTTTGCTGAGTGTACAGTAAAGAGAATTTGATCAATGAAATAAAGTCTTATGATACTAAGCGTGAGATGTTACCAATCATGAGACATAATTCTTTCCTTAACACATTTTATATAATTTATTGCTCAACACAACAATATTTTAAGCAGTTTTAACAAAATGCTAGGAATATATATTTATTTTTCGTACTCATAAAAGGTACCCCAATATAGAAGACGTAGTTTTCGTCAAAAATGAGAAAGAAAGCAGTGCATATAGAATTACGAATGCGGATGAAGGAACTTCGTGCGGGAGAATGAGACAGCTGCAAAAGATTTCAGTTAGTTCGTCTAAATACCATCTAAGATGTATGTACCCATCCAGAGTTCTTTGGAAACCTTAGCACCGAATATCACTGAAGATGTAGAGGCACTTCGAAAATACCAAAAGTGACTGGGAAGAAGTTTTTCATTCCATGATATTTTTTAATGTGCTCCCGGAGTTAAGATGGTCCGGAGTTGATTAATATGTATTTTCCGATATAGATATCTAGGGAAATTCGAACAAGAGGAAAATTTTGAAAGATCTCCTAACAAATTCTTAAAATATCAATACCATAATCGGAATCAGGCTAGAAAATATCAGAAGAATATCAGGAAGTCAACAAAATTGAGTCAATTTAAATTAAATTAAAACAAGTAACATCGGAAAATATTAAGTAGAAAAAGTCTGGAAGTAGTTTACAGGAAGATCTAGAAAAAATCCATAAGAATAATCTAGTGGCAGTTTTAGTTAGCTGTATAAAGAACATAAAAAATATATTTTAGAAGGGATATATAGATCTCAAGAATGTAACCAAAATTTCGATAACAAAAATTACAAAAAAAATCTGTTTGTGAATTTCTAGAAGCTTATCCACGAAAATATCGAGGAATTTGAAAGGAAAGTTATTATAAAAGTCTGTGCAAAACCAATCCACGTATAAAATTTGGATAATATTAATAGTCAGAACAAGAAGAAACAGTCCACAGACAGTTATTCAGCAAAGCTCTGCGTTTATCTTCAAAATTATTTGAAGTTCTGGAGTTGAGTGATCTGTAGTGACCTGGAATTCATAAGAAGACCGAAGTGAAATTAAATCTCCTTGAGAGAGGAGCGTTCGTAAGTCGCAGAAGAAATTGGCCTATCTGTCAAAAGATAAGCTTTTTCTAGTGGAACTTTTTCGACTTTACTAGTGATAGTTTGAAAAGGTGTTTCAGTTTTTTATTTTGTATGTTTTTGAATTCTATTGAAAACCCGGAAGAATATTTTAAACCGGAAAAACTGGAGATGATGAGTGGCCACTCTAAAGCGCTAGATAGGCCTGAAGCTCCTGGGCACTAAATCTGGAGGGTTACATAGAGTATACTTGATATGCTCAAATTTTTCACCAACTTCATTAGTTTTACAAAGTTCCATTTATGTATTCTGATTTATCACCTTCAAACTGTCTTTTTTCTGTTCAAAAATACATAGTTAGTAAAATATACATATATATATATATATATATATATATATATATATATATATATATATATATATATATATATATATATATATATATATATATATATATATATATATATATATATATATATATATATATATATATATATATATATATATATATATATATATATATATATATATTATTATATATATATATATATATATATAAATATATATATATATATATATATATATATATATATATATATATATATATATATATATATATATTATTGTTCTTTTGATGTCTTATTGGTTTTTGTCTCTTCTTGGCCACTTTTATGAGATAAATGGTTTCTAAAGTTTCTATTTTTGGACACTCAGAGACACTGTGAAATATAAGGTTATAAAAATGAGAAGCTTGCATGCATTTTAATTTTCAATGTAACTCTTGTTTGGTATATCTTTAACAATTGTTTTAATTTAGCTCAGTTCAAATCTATCCTTCTTTGCCTTGGCAAGCGTCACAACTGACACGCACCATATCTTGAGGCATGTCATTCCGTATTGTTACCAAACGTTTCTTAAATGTTTCCGTGGTTAGTTCTTTATTAATCCCCAGCAGCCCAATGCATACTATAGTGGTCGAGAGGATTCAAATCAGGAGAAGAGGCCATTCTTTCGACGAAATAAAATCCGGCAAAATGTCCTCACATTAAGCCTGTGTATTTTTCGGCCGGTGGGACGATGTAGACACTTGTTGGAAGCAGTAGCATGTGCATTCTTGTAATGTTTCTTTACGAAAGGAAGCAAATGGTTCTTCAAAACATTATCGATGTATTATTGGTTTTAACATCAGGTTCAATGAACAGCAATGGAACCTTCATAGTTTTGGAGAAATATATTCAAAACACCACCCTTGAAATATTCTGTCACGATTGAACAGCTTGTTGAACACGAGGAATATCAGAAAGTTGTGCTGCGTACACCCCATCATTTTGCTAGTCGTGGTGATCCTGTAGCAGGACCATTTTTTCGTCGTGAAACAGAATTTCACAATCACCGTGACGTTTGAGCTCCCAAAATCCCGACATCTTTCGACTCTTGCAATATTCTGCGTTTTGGTCAAGCCATGCACCCGTTGTTTTTTGTATGGATTCAGTCCAACGTTGTCTTTCAAAATACTCCTGATCATACGGTCATTGTTATTTTTGTATTTTACACGTTACACGGAGTAACGAATTATGATGATTTTTAGAAGGAAATATTTCCTCATCACTATGAAGCTGTATGAGCATTTCTCTCGCATGTAGGCAATTAGTACAAACAAAAAACAATCTGAAGAACCATGACAAGATGACATCCTTCCCCTTGCCTTGGATAGCGTGTTAAGAGAATAGGTGCTTGATCAAGTATTACCTCTTCAAAATAGCCGTCCGCTCAATTTCAAATACTTCTATTCAATTTGGCATAGCCTGCCGTACACTAACGCAACTATCAACACTTTCTCTTCATATCTTTCGTTCTAACAAAATCCAGCTTTATTTAAGTTTTATGAAAGCAACTAGAAAAAAAATTGGTTTTATTATGGCAGCAAGAGGTGCCAATAGGTTTCAGGTTTATGAGAACCTACACAGCTTCTTTACAACGATCTTAAAACCTTATCTTCACAAAATCCTTTTACTCCTATCAAAGGTTTTATTTTAACTTTATGAACTCTTAAAAATGCTGTTTTGAAAAGCCGTTTCAGGGCTCATTCATATTAGCTTATTATGGTCAGTTGAAAAATCATTTTTAAACCATTTTCCTTCCAGTAAATGCATTGAACGGCAAATTGGCATTGAGGTAAGTCATCAAATGACCATATAGTTTTACATTAGCCATTGCAAAGATAAATTGGCTTTTTGGAGAAAATAATAATAATAAATAACATATAATAAATTATATGTGGAAAAATAAATGCATCACATTTCAAATTTTATGCAAATGAACTGTAGATCAGAGACCAATTTCGGCATTCTTTTATATAACTTTATTGAATTGCATCAAGTTTCAGTAGTTTCATGATTAATTTATCGAATATATTTGTTTCAATTTTGTTTTTGTTGTTGTAAATTCGCAAAATTTCCGAGGCGCATTAACTTTTGGCTCTTACCGTGCCAATATTCACCATAAAATTAAATACGCACATGATTTGGAGCATGATACGCTACCCGGATAAAAATAACCATACAATTACTATACAATAATATAAAATAACATTAAAATCTATTTCCGACCATGAATCTTATTGTCCATGAATCAGATAAATGAAAATTGCATATTGTCTTTACAATATATTTACAATTCACTCTACGTACCAGGATTTTCAACAATTGAGAAACAATACAATTTACACTAATTGACTCAAATTTGTTCGGAAAATTATGATTTTTTTTACAGTTAAGATACATAACAACCCCTGTTTTCTATTGTCGATGTCTTAATTTACATTAGATTCTATTGTGGTAACAATAATTCCTATTGTCATCTTATCGTTGTGAACAATACTATTAATTGTACATACTATAGATTTTATTGTATGGTTACAATATATTCAATTGTAAATCAATGAGAATTTTTTATTCGGCTATAAACAAAAATCAATCTGTTTTGGATATATTGATCCTATAAATCAAAAATTTCCGCAACACTAGAACTTTTTTCGTAGATAGTATTTACTGTTAACTGAATCAGAAAAGCAGAGAATCGAACAAAGCAGAACAACAAAAACCGACCACGATATCACCGTGAAGTTTGACAGCTGTGGCCATTCGGCTCTATGCTGGTATTGATGGCAGCCAATAGGTTTTATGAAAGTCATCAAGTGGTTATAACATCTTTCACTAGAACATTTTCGAAATTCTTATGGTCTTATAAAGGTTTTATTAATTTGTTTTCACAACCGTGGACAAAACAGTTTTGAATGTAGTTCTATAAACAAAGCCGGGAGGAGTGCCATTCGGCTGGAATAAAACTAAAATTGTTAGTTACTTGGGTAGAGTTTCATGGGGATGAGGCTCTAGAATAAAAAAAAATCCTGATCGTTAACTGCGACAGTCCCAGTTTTTTTTCCAGACTTATCAGGATTACGCCGAATTTTCTCTTTCATTCGTTCGATGGTTTTCGGCCACTTGACAGTGCGTTTACGGCCAGGTCTAGGAGATATTTTCCAAAAACCGGACTCTTTGTAGCATTTAATGATGCGAATGATAAATCTTTGGTTTATTCCGAGTAATTTTAATTTCTTTAAAATAATACACGGTCTAAAATGTTTCAATACAGACTAATCACGAGCTCTCTTTTTGCGTCCAGGCTCAAAAAAAATATTTCAAAACAAACTGGCAAGCCCTATTGAAATTTGAATGTATTCTAAAAGAAAAGTATGCAAACATGTCTGTGATTAACCCATCCAAAGTTACACATGTTTAAAACACACTGACAGGAATTATCACTCACCCTGTAAACCTGCAGTAATTTGATAACAAACAGATTTTTATAGTGTCGCGCTATGTTGTAAATAAAAACTTAATACATTATGCAAGGTGGTCAGAAAAACCGTAACGACTTTCACGGAGCCTGTAATTCTCCCGTGATGAGTTTTTTTCCTCTGTTCGGGACATAAACCACTGCGACCAGTAATTTGATCTATTGTAGTATATCCCGTAGCCTTTGTTTAGTGCATGTCGAGTTACTTCATCACTATTGAGAAATGATGAAGTATTCGGTGTTGTTACAGTTGTCATTGTTTGTTTTGTTGCAATGAATCAGGTTTAATTGAAAGTTTCCGCTATTTAAACCCTTTGTGAGCGACAGTACTCTTCAAAGGCGCGCCCCTTTATCAGTCAAAACCGGATTCATTGCAAACAAAACAATCAATAACTCCGATAGTGACCATGCATCAGAACCCTAGTCATAACCAATTCAAACTATAGAACATCAAATAAAAAATAAGAATTCACATAAATGAAGACTAACCATGTTTTCTTTATTCCAAGCTCATCCTCGGTGGCGCAACCCGAGTATTGTCACTTTTCACAAGACATAAAATGTAATAAGGCTAATTATACGTTCCTTTGACTACAAAAACAAATATGTTCCCTAGTTTGAATTAATTCGGACTAGGGTTCGGTGGTAGAGCTGATACCCCGTAACGCACCACGAAAAGGTGATCTACCAGCGTTACGGGTTAGTTACTTAGCGGAACGCATGCTTGACAATATTGTTTCGTCAATTTTTAAAAGGATTTAAGGCTATTCATCTACGATTAATGCTCCTTTTAGCTGCTCGAATGAATCAAATACCGTGCTTTTGCTCTCTTTGGTTTCTGATGACCAGTCAAAAGGGGATTCAGAGGTCGCCTCAGGAATTAAGAGCAAAGTATGTGTACCTACAGAAATTTACACCCGGTTTTCGACATTGCTTGCCATAGTAGGTTTCCGAAGTTGATGCAGTTTAAGTTTACTGTGATAAGTGTCTATAGGACGTCCGACAATGTTTAAGATGATCGGGCAGTGTTCACTATCTAAGGGATCACTATATGTGCTTTCCACTGACCGCGATACAGAGTTGAGAAGAGAAGGGAAAGAGACTTTAGAATTCACCATAGCTGTCAACCCCGATTGGTATGGACTGTATGTTCGATTTATTTGTTGTTTCTTCATTGTTGATTTGAAGGATCTCGGGTTTAATCGTGGATTAATTCACGGAAATTTAAGTTTTTTTTCTTTGACCCTACAGGATCTCGCCCGGGGGGTTCCTCCCTTAGCTCAGTCGGTAAAGGCGCAGCTACAAAGCAATACCATGCTGGAGGTGGCTGGGTTCGATTCCCGGTCTGGTCTAGGAATTTTTCGTTTAGGAACTAAACAAAAAGAAGGGTCTCGCCCGATGAAGACTTCCTTCTACGTATTTTTATAGACTTAGATGTGGCTTAAATGTGGCTTCAGGACGGCAGTATTAGTAGCAGCAAATGAGTGTTGCGTATGAATTTGATATTCGTGATAACCTTGAATGATCTTTCTTGAAGTTGGATGATCTACTCTGTAATTTCCGTGAAGCCCGTAATACGAACCCCAGATAGGCTTGTATGGTTAACAACAGGCTTGTGGTCAAAGAAGCATTGTTAGTTTCTCATGCTTTTTTTCTGTGTCACTGCAACTAGCACATAGAGATTGATGTGCATCATTTGTTTTTCTGATATCAGAGATTCGTAGTCGATTCTATGCGCAGTGCATCAGGATTAGACGTTTATAAGAACACTATGCAATAATGTTGGAGGCAAACAATATTAGCATGAGCATACTAAATGATTTTTTATAACTACACACTTAGAAGATTTTACAGTACTCGGTAATTTTTTACCGAACTTTCAACAGCTGAACGTTCGGTAATCCGATTTACCGGATTTCGGTGAAATTTTACAGTATTCCGGTACAAAAATTACCGGAGCTTGTCAAATTTTACCGAATTCCGTTAAATCGGATTACCGAACTGTTCAGCTGTTGAAAGTTCGGTAAAAAGTTACCGAATACTGTAAAATTTTCTGAGTGTGTACGTTCATTTGCATTGTGTGTGAAATGTTGCATACGTTACTTCTTTATGTAAAATGGAATACAATTTTACACGCATTATTAGTTACACTACAAAAAAAAGTCACATTTTTTCTGTGTAATGTTTTCAAACCCCTTTGAACAATTAACCGGCAGATTACTAAGTTTTTTTTTCTGTTGAGGCGGTTGACAAACGTAACTAAAACTGAGAAGGAAGATTAGTATTTTCCATTTAATTCCAACTATCTTTAATGCTCATCTCGAACAGTCGAGTTATTAATATACGACATTGAAGAAGTCTGCACATTGTAGACGAAATACGCGTATCAGTCAAGATAAGCAGCAAAGGTAGTTTGAATTAAATGGAGAATACTAATCTTTCTTCTCATTTCAAGTTCAGGATTCCACTAAACAGCTCACACTTTCTAGGAGTCACTTGACAAACGTGTTTTAACTTTTCCATCCAAATTATTGCTATATGTACCTAAGTTACAATGTTTTCACAATGGTCCGATCTTAGGAGAAGGCGTCTTTTCGTTTTTTGAATCTCACTTTAAGATTATATGGCACTTGGAAAATTTGGATTGGGCCATATCCCAGAGTAGTCCACATGCAAACTACCTATTGAATAGATCTAGGTACCTGCCGAACACGATAGACGAAAATAAATATCGGAGGGACGAACTGAACGTAACACAGGGACAACCGAATACAAAGAGACCGTACTATAAACTGGCACTGACCACGTTTTCTGTCTAGAAAAATAGAAAACTATCAGCCTTATCACTTAGTACACTGAGGTCTGCACGTAGGTCATACCTGCACGTATCATAACACTTTCTATCGAAATGTTGAACTGCAGGAAAGAAAGTCTACCGCCTTTTTTGTGCACATCAAACGAGTTCAATAACGCTCTGGATATTCATTGCACTTTAACCTACAGGGGATAGGCAAAATGATTGAGATAGGCAAAATTTTGCCCAAATTCAATTCCTTATAACTTTTTGAAAAATTGTTGAATTTGGACAAAACTGAAAGCACTCGACGGCAAATTTAGTCAAAATTTAGGAACATGTATAGTCACAAATACTGGCTACCGGACACCGGAGATGTTCCGGATTTTTAGAGGGCATGTCAAAAAGACATTTTTTCTGCTGCTCGTATTTTTGTGTGGTGTGAAGTTACATCAATGACTCTTATTTTCCTAGAAACTAGAACTTATTGAAAATTGAATGCTGGCGGTTGCACTAAGATCCGTTGAAAAACTTCCGAGATATGGCCATTTCCGTAAAACTGGTTCCAGATACTATGGTCAATCATGTATACCCTTCCAATCATTTATATATCACCAAAACATCAAGATTTTTCATGGAGGTGCTTCAGGGAGCATATTCAGGACGATCAGTTGCCCTGAACACTATGTAGTAGGTTACAGGTGCCCCGGGGGAAGTGGCCAATTTGGAAAATGTCCGGAACCATATCAATATGGGTATCAAATTTCAAGATTTTTCGTGGTGATACTTCTAAATGCAATTAAGAACCAGCAGCTGCCATGACCACTCTGTAGTAGGTTACAGGTGCCCCGGGGGAAGTGGCCAATTTGAAAAATGTCCGGAACCATATCAATATGGGTATCAAACTTCAAGATTTTTCGAGGTGATACTTCTAAATGCAATTTAGAACAAGCAGCTGCCATGACCACTCTGTAGTAGGTTCCAGGTGCCCTGGAGAAGTGGCCAATTTGGAAAATGTCCAGAACCATATCAATATGGGTATCAAACTTCAAGATTTTTCGAGGTGATACTTCTAAATGCAATTTAGAACAAGCAGCTGCCATGACCACTCTGTAGTAGGCTCCAGGTGCCCTGGAGAATTGGCCAATTTGGAAAATGTCCAGAACCATATCAATATGGGTATCAAACTTCAAAATTTTTCGAGGTGATACTTCTAAATGGCCATCATCAATGGTGCCTTGTTCAATTTTCATTAGTGTCCCCTCCGCCTCGTAGCATATTGTCACAAATCCACTAGACGCCCCCTCTCCCCTAAAATACTACGTCATTGATGGACGACCTTTAATAAACTCATAAATAACCTTATGAATTTTATCTAGGTGTGTATGTAATCAGTAATCATCTTAAAAACCAATACATTGATGAAATTTCATTTTTGTATTTTTGGTGCTTCATTTTGCCTTATGATTTTCGTTATAGAATTTGCATGAGTGTGAGTGCGCTTTCTATTCAGTAGTCACGGTCAGAACTATGCATTGTTTTGTCTGCTTCTTTTGTTCTCATGGGATGGTGTTAGGAGACCTGCAACTGTTAGGAGAACCACCCATCGTCCACACGGTGAAATTCTGGCGGTTACGGTGTGTCCGGCATGTAGCCAGAATGTCGGACGACAGCCCGGTTAAGATGGTCCTCGATAATGATCCTGCCGGTACAAGAAGAAAACGCGCGCGGTGGCCACGGTGGAAGACGACCTGCGGACCCTTCGCAGACTTCGAGGCTGGCGGCGCATGGCCATGGATCGAGTAGAATGGATATGACTTCTGTATACAGCAAAAGCCGCAGCGGCTTAATTTGGTTATCCATTATGAGTTTATTTCGGAAATGCGTTTGAATTTTTTTTTCATAAGGACGATGCATTTTATTAATAGCGAGTGGGGCCTCCGTCTGCCGCCAGAACAGCCTGGATTCGACGGGGGATGGATTCATAAAGTTAACGATGACGGAGGAGGAAAAACGTTTCTCACCCTTGCTTCGAGAGTCGACCATAGCGGCTAAATTATATTGAGGTCCGGCGATTGTGCAGGCCAGGGCAGGTGATCAAAATCATCAGCATGTGCTTCAAACTACGTATTGATGATCTTCGCTCTGTGAATCGGAGCGTTATCATCCTGAAAGGTTCCATCCTCTCCTGGAAAGAACGATTCCATGATCGGCAGCACCTAACCATCAAATTAAAAATAAGATATTATATTCAGAATTTGTCAGCATATGATTTGATAATCGGCAGCCTTCACTTTTCCCTCAAGTGCCATAATAGGACCAAGTCCATGCCAAGATATAGCACCCCACACCATTACTGAGCCACCGCCATGCTTGACGGTAGGAAGAAGACACTCTTTACCATAAACCTCTTCCGGTGAGCGCGAAACGTTTACTTGTCCAGTTGTTGGAAAAAATGTGAACGATGATTCATCACACCACACGACCTGCTGCCATTGATGCGCTGTCCAGTCTTTGTGGGCTTTGCACCATAGCTTTCTTGCGATCGCAGCCTTCGGCATTATCAGCAGTTCGGCAATAGCAGCGCGGCCATGCAGGTTAATTTTATGCAGTTCTCTACGAACGGTCCAAGTAAAAACTGAATCTTCCATAGAGTCATTCAAAGCATCAGTTGCTTTCACAGCAGAAATCCGACGGTCTGATTTGAAGATCCGCCGCAATGACCGTTGTTATCGGTCATCCAGCTCCCATTTTCGTCCTACGCTTTTTCCTGGTGATGTTTTTCCCTCCTTGTATTGGACCATGATTCTGCAAACTGTTGTGGGAGATACTCCCACCAATTTGCTGGTTTCCGTAATCGATGCACATGGAACGTCACGCTGGAACTCGGATAACACGGACGCCATTACGAACCGAACAACAAGAAGACGACTTTTTATACAACAACAAAGCTTCTGCACACCATCCCATGAGAACAAAAGAAGCAGACAAAACAATCCATAGTTCTGACCGTGACTACTGAATAGAAAGCGCACTCACACTCATGCAAATTCTATAACGAAAATCATAAGGCAAAATGAAGCACCAAAAATACAAAAATGAAATCCACTTGAATGGCCACTTCCCCCGGGGCACCTGGAACCTACTACAGAGTGGTCATGGCAGCTGCTGTTTCTAAATTGCATTTAGAAGTATCACCTCGAAAAATCTTGAAGTTTGATACCCATATTGATATGGTTCCGGACATTTTCCAAATTGGTCACTTCTCCCAGGGCACCTGGAACCTACTACAGAGTGGTCATGGCAGCTGCTTGTTCTAAATTGCATTTAGAAGTATCACCTCGAAAAATCTTGAAATTTGATACCCATATTGATATGGTTCCGGACATTTTCCAAATTGGCCACTTCCCCCGGGGCACCTGGAACCTACTACAGAGTGGTCATGACAGCTGCTGCTTCTAAAATGCATTTAGAAGTATCACCACGAAAAATCTTGAAATTTGATACCCATATTGATATGGTTCCGGACATTTTCCAAATTGGCCACTTCCCCCGGGGCACCTGTAACCTACTACAGAGTGGTCATGGCAGCTGCTTGTTCTAAATTGCATTTAGAAGTATCACCTCGAAAAATCTTGAAGTTTGATACCCATATTGATATGGTTCCGGACATTTTCCAAATTGGCCACTTCCCCCGGGGCACCTGGAACCTACTACAGAGTGGTCATGGCAGCTGCTGGTTCTAAATTGCATTTAGAAGTATCACCACGAAAAATCATGAAGTTTGATACCCATATTGATATGGTTCCGGACATTTTCCAAATTGGCCACTTCCCCCGGGGCACCTGGAACCTACTACAGAGTGGTCATGACAGCTGCTGCTTCTAAAATGCATTTAGAAGTATCACCTTGAAAAATCTTGAAATTTGATACCCATATTGATATGGTTCCGGACATTTTCCAAATTGGCCACTTCCCCCGGGGCACCTGGAACCTACTACAGAGTGGTCATGGCAGCTGCTGTTTCTAAATTGCATTTAGAAGTATCACCTCGAAAAATCTTGAAGTTTGATACCCATATTGATATGGTTCCGGACATTTTCCAAATTGGCCACTTCCCCCGGGGCACCTGTAACCTACTACAGAGTGGTCATGGCAGCTGCTGGTTCTAAATTGCATTTAGAAGTATCACCTCGAAAAATCTTGAAGTTTGATACCCATATTGATATGGTTCCGGACATTTTCCAAATTGGCCACTTCCCCCGGGGCACCTGGAACCTACTACAGAGTGGTCATGGCAGCTGCTTGTTCTAAATTGCATTTAGAAGTATCACCACGAAAAATCTTGAAGTTTGATACCCGTATTGATATGGTTCCGGACATTTTCCAAATTGGCCACTTCCCCCGGGGCACCTGGAACCTACTACATAGTGTTCAGGGCAACTGATCGTCCTGAATATGCTCTCTGAAGCACCTCCTTGAAAAATCTTGATGTTTTGGTGATATATAAATGATTGGAAGGATATACATGATTGACCATAGTATCTGGAACCAGTTTTACGGAAATGGCCATATCTCGGAAGTTTTTCAACGGATCTTAGTGCAACCGCCAGCATTCAATTTTCAATAAGTTCTAGTTTCTAGGAAAATAAGAGTCATTGATGTAACTTCACACCACACAAAAATACGAGCAGCAGAAAAAATGTCTTTTTTACATGTCCTCCAAAAATCCGGAACATCTCCGGTGTCCGGTAGCCAGTATTTGTGACTATACACGTTTCTGAATTTCGACTAAATTTGCCGTCGAGTGCTTTCGGTTTTGTCCAAATTCAACAATTTTTCAAAAAGTTATAAGGAATTGAATTTGGGCAAAATTTTGCCTATCTCAATCATTTTGCCTATCCCCTGTATTTACGGCAGCATAATTAATCATCAATTAAAAGAGAGATTTGAGCAATAAAAAATGAAAAAAGTGCCATTAAATTATTAAGGCCTGTGCCAACAAATAATGTGTGATCAGCATTAAAAAATTAGGAATGAGCAATAAAAGATGAGAAAAGATCTTCGGATAATCTAATTGCGACCGGTAAATCTGTCAAATAAAGCAACAGCTATTAGTATATGTGCAATTAAATATGGCAGTATTTCCGCCAAATTATGTAATTTGAGCACTAAACTATTCGCATATGTCTTTTAATTTTGTTAGATTTTCCCATAAAAACAGTAAAATGAGCAATGGATATTTATTTATCCATTGCTCATTTTACTGTTTTTATGGGAAAATCCAACAAAATTAAAAGACATATGCGAATAGTTTAGTGCTCAAATTACATAATTTGGCGGAAATACTGCCATATTTAATTGCACATATACTAATAGCTGTTGCTTTATTTGACAGATTTACCGGTCACAATTAGATTATCCGAAGATCTTTTCTCATCTTTTATTGCTCATTCCTAATTTTTTAATGCTGATCACACATTATTTGTTGGCACAGGCCTTAATAATTTAGTGGCACTTTTTTCATTTTTTGGTGCTTTTTCTGAATTACTAAGTGCAGGTAAATATTTTAGCCATTTCTTAACTAGTTTGGTCAGTTCAGAAAATCCGTTTCATCCATCAGCTCGTGATAGCCTTGAAATCGATGAATAAATATTGCATATGAAACTCAGCAACATTTTTGATAAATTGTAACACATGCGGTAGGGTAGAGGAACACAATAGTGACTAGTAGCCAACCCAGACAAACACAAGTCGTATAACAGAAAATAATTCAAAGAATCGATACCCGGACAGCTATGGGCCAAATTTCTTCCTCCCAAAACTCCGGAACATTTTCCGCTACCCAATTTTGTGTTTTCTTAGCATTATGAGTAAGCGCTCCATCTTGTTGGAATATGAAATGACGGCCAGCAGCAACCGTCTTCATCCACGTTACAACAACATCCTGCAGAACCTTCAAGTATACTTCGCTGGACACTACGCGTAGAACTATCACATGAATCGGAAACATGGTGGACATGACGATAGGAACCTGACTATGGTCTGGTACAAGCCACCTGTCATTCCTTCTATTCGCCTTTTGATCGTGGTTAAAGTTTTTTTTTTCAGAAAAAAAGATTAAAGGATTGAAAGAATATCAACCTGATTCAACCGATTCAGTAAAGGGTGTCCCATAACAAATTGCATCACAAGAGAAAACGCTGTACAAAATTACCTTGTTGACCAATCCTTTTCAAGGCCGACCCTTTACAGAAAATAAAAAATATCCCATATGCAAGCTTTTGGCATTTTTATTTCATTCAACTTCAATACCATAACCATACGCGCACACCTTACGCTTAAATTCACTCATAAGGTTCTGTACAACATCTGGCTGCAGCTTCTTCTGTACGGAAAAACACTTTATCTTCATGTCTTCCTCAGATTTGACCTCCTGCGGATGCTTCCCTAGTGCTTGCTTCATTATTATTTTTCGATGGGCCTTAGTTCCGGTGCGTTGGGTGGATTCAGTGGCACGAAGCTAGGTCCGGCCAGAAGATCGTAGGGCCCTCTGGTTGCTTCAACAGAGGAAGCAGACGCTTTTGTAGACACTCGTTGAGTTAGAGCTCCCCGTTTACAGTTCCGGTAGTCACGAACGGTGCTCTCCGTTTGCCACATGAGCAGATCGCTTGCCAAATCATGTATTTCTGGGCAAACTTTGAAAGTTTCTGCTTTCTTACTTCCTCCACAACATCAAACTTGTGATGGGCGGTGCAGAACGGGGCTACTGTACTGAAGCTGCCTGAAGTCTACCTTGACGTAAGTCTCACAATCTATGATGAGACAATGGGGCTTCATAAGCATCAGGGTGTACTGTTTCCGGGCCCATGATTTTCCCACCATATTTTGCGATTCGTCACGATTTGGAACTTTCTGCACATTATACATATGCAGTCCCTCACGGGCCTTGGCTCGCTGAACGAAAGACATTCTATTCCTCTGAACAAAAGACATTCCATTCGATGCTCAGAGTTTCGTAGTAACGTTTAATCACACGACTAACCGTTGGCTGCACGATTCCGGGTTGTTTTCCGATGTCCCGATGAGAGAGTTGCGGGTTTTCCAGGTTCTTGCGCAAAATTACAAAAAGTCGCGGAACGTATATAATGATTTCATGTAAAATTATGTCTTCTTAAACTGACAGATACGCAATTCGAAGAAAGATGTGTTTGATTGAATTTGTTTTCACATCTCTTTCAACTAATTCTTATGTGTTGAACGATGCTTGTATGTGTCGGTCTTAGGTGACAAAAGTTTACATGACATTTTGGTAGTGTGTACGATTTATCTATATCTACACGCTTAGAGTCAGAGTCATCGATGGGTAAAGTCATATTGGGTACATATTACTTACTTTGGGGTATTTTTTTTAAATTGAAGTAGGATATGACAAGCAGTTAACGCGAAAAGAGCATGAAGCAAAATTCATAAAGAGGTTCGAACCTCATTTAAAAAATCAAATACAAAGCTAAATTATTTCCCAGTAGTGATATGTGGCTATTGCATTATGAAACATGGAAGCAAATAAAAAAAGGAGACAATTTAGGAACTTTTGCTACTCGTTTGTAGAGGACTCTGAAAGCGAAAACCAAATTTTCAACCTATTTATATACAGACTTGTAAGGGAGCAAAAGTTTTTTAACTTAAAACCTGCACTACTTATACTCATGGCTCGTGTTTCAAATTTCAATGCAAACATTTCGTGAGTCTTTCCTTTGGGATAGTATATAATTGAAGTCATTCAAACAAGAGTTTTTAACGATTAAAAAACCTTCACTCCACAGCAACGCCCCCATTTTTATCAAAATTTTATGACGAAATTAAACAAGCTCAATGATAACTCAAATATTTGAAATATTAGTTTCTAAGGGATAAGAGTATTCCATACTTCCCGACGTTTATTGATCTTTTATGAATTTGGGCTTACTTGAACCTACTAGCCTACTTTCTAAAGTAGAATTTTTTGTAAGATATAAGCTTTATTTTTTTTTAATTGGATCAAGTATAAGCAGGCACGAGCGCATATCGAATATCACGATAACTCAAATTTCAATAGCACCGGTGGTATACTGGTAAGCGTGATTGCCTCTCAGCTTAGTGGATCTGGTATGAATTTCAACCAGCAGCGTTGGGATTTTCTGAAAGACGCCAATCTTTTTTTTTTTTTTTGAATGAAAGTAAAATGGCATGAAGAACCAGCCAAAGCGACAAAACGAAATTTTAATACAGCATAAATTTATAATAATAACGACCAGGTGGTATTGATGAGCATGAGAGAAATAATGAGGTGAAATAATACAAACCAATAATACCAAAAAATAACCAGATTATTAAACCAATACGTTAATATGCCACTGTAATAATACAGTTACTCCTTTGATACCCAAACAACAAGTGTTATTATTCGAATGGTATTATAAATAAGGTATTCATAACTTGCTCGTCGTTACGCTGCTTACCGAAGATCTGGCTTACCACACGTGTTTTTTTTAATTAAAAAATTAAGCTGTCATTGCGCTAAAATCAACGACTATTCCCAGTAAACTGATGTATAGCGGTATATCCCGTGTACCGCGTCACGGGGTTTTACTTCAAAGAAGCTGATGTAATTTTGCCACTTTGCAATATCCATTCGAAAGTTTTGTACTCCGGACAACGCATCAATGAACCCATTACTTCTTTCACAGGTGTTTCAAATTACTTGATGTTGCACAATGATGCAGTCTATTTCAATGTTTGGTGAAATTCATTGAGAGGGTTGAAATTGTTACATAAGGCAAATTATGATTTCGGTGCGTCTTTATCTATTATCATCAATCATCAGAGGATAAATCAAGTCTCAAATTGCAAATCGATGCTCTGAAACATGATGCCCTCTTATGCAAAAAACAGCGCTACTGGAAATTAATTTGTTGTTGTTTGTTTTTCAGTAGCAATTATGAGTTTTACCTGATTCACAAACAATGGTTTTTTACCCAATCTCCTCAGTTGACATTTCCGTAAAGGGACACTTTGAAGACACGTCCCTTTCCCTTTCAATGGTATTTATTCAGCAGAAAAATTCAAAACAAAACTATATGAGCCATGGAATATTTTCTCCGCTCAAATTCAATACACGATCGATATGCTAATTTGTTCAAATTTGGGTTTTGAACGATAAATCATCAGTGTAGATCGTATTCGTGTGAATAGCTCACGTACATGATTGCCATTGTCAACGTTATGATCTAAGTTGGGATTTCCTATATTCTTCAGAGCTTTCACCACCATGCATTGGTTTCACAATCCGTTTGACGACAAAATAAAATGGAAAAACTTGATTTTTCTCCACATGGCGTAATGCACATTCGAATAACGAGCAAGCACATTGCTCGTTTAGGAGCCGAAGGTCTTCCAAATTACCCTGCCAAAGTCTTATTATCGATAATTATCGAATGTTGCATGCATACTTGACTCCATCGTGTCTATCATCGCAAGGGGAGGCTGCGGTGAATCGAAATTCGTGTGCGCGAATTCGCTGTTGGAAAGATGCCGTAGATTGTTTTCACAGTCCAATGCATTCATAATGATGCCCCACTGCGCGCATCAAAAATACGTATGTTTGGTTTTATGTGCGAGCTTCTGGGGTAATTACTCATTTAATTAGCTCGGGCATACGGACCACGTTCAGCCGACCAAATTTTGCCTCGCGCGTGTTACGCTGAAAACGGCAGCAAAAAGTGGCGATACACCTTAATTGAGAGCCTCTGGTCAAGCCATTCTCTTCCCTCGTTGTTTCACACTTCGCTGATTCAGGTGGCGAGGAAGGTTTTCGCGAATTTTCCGATTTTGGTTGAAAACACCGCCAACGAAGATTTTGTTTATGAATTGTACCTACACTCAATTCTGTTCTTATGCGATTGCTTTTTGTCCTTGTTTTGGCTCATGCGATCTTAATTTTTAACCGACTTCAAACAACTCATTTTTGTGAGATCAAAGAAAAATTACATGAAATATGATGTAATCGCCTTGTGGAGAGAAAAGCAAATAAATGAGAATCGTGAATAAACGTAAGTGACTGTACTTGTCTTGAGTGCAGCGGATATCGTGAAAATGGAAGCAATGCAAAAACAGCTTGGCAAGGTTAGAACCTCCATTATAGAATTATTGTAAACTCGTTTGCAGATCATAAGTGTATGGGTATTCCGTGAATTTATTCAAGTAGTGTATGAAGATGCATGTATGAGAGTCGGTTTGAGTGGGTAATTAACTCGGAAAGAGTATAACAGTTTTAATCGTGGTTGTACTGCTTCTAATCATCGACAGCTACAGTGAACCGTTGTTTGACAAAAGTGGTACATCCCACTTGAATAAGTTCTTTAGGGGACGTTGTTTAAAATAAGTGTCTCATGAGATCTATTCACAACTCAATTATTTCAAAGGTTTCTTTTAATCGTCAATTTTTTATTTCAAGCCTCTGCTAAGCATTTTTAACAAAACTGTTCAGCTGACCACGTTCTCCCAAATTGTTTAATTAAGGATATTAGCCTATTATTGACAAGCTAAGCATTGTCCACCTTTTTATGAGTAACTCCTCAGCGTCGTGCACACATCTAATGTTTTTGTTTACATTCGTTTTTTCACTTCCCTCTATCTAAAGGGTGTGCACAGTTAAATTGCATCACTTTCAATAAGCTGTAACATTTCGCCCTTTGGGTTGATTTCAACGAAATTTTGGGTGAAATTACCTCAACGTGTATTGTTTACACTGTGTGAGTTTCATTGTGAATTGTGTCGTAGTTTCGAAAAAAAAGTCGAAGGAACAGCATGTGCGCGAGAACATTTTTCGTGACAATTTCAAGTGTAAATGGTCGAGTAACATGAATGAATGCCTGAAAAAACGACATGTTTCTCGAAACACACAACGTTCCTAAATTTTTTTGGCCGGACCTAGCCTCTTGTCACTACTCCAAGAATGTTCTGGAGTGGTACAAGACGAATGGTGTCAATTTCGTGCCGAAGGATCTTAATCCCCCTAACTCTCCAGAGTTGTGGCCAATTGAAAAATATTGGGCTATAATGAAGCACGAACTTCGTAAGCATCCCAAAGTTATCACTACAGAACAGGAATTGTTGAAGTCATGGTTTAAAACGGAAAAAAATGTCGGTTCAAGCGTTGTACAAAATCTTATGTGTGGTACTAAGAAGAAAGTTCGGGCTTTTGGATTTGGAAAGAAATGCAGTGAAATAAAAATACCAAGATTATACATTGTATTTTATTCCCTGAATATTTCATGATTCGGTTGAGAGACTTGTTTTTGAGGACGATTTTAAAGTGATGCAATTTAACTGTGGACACCCTTTATTGCCATCGACAGAATTATCCAAAAACTGTTTTCAAAAAGCTCAAAATTTGAACTGCGTGTAAAAACAATTGTTCTATTGTACTGCCGTTATAAGCCGTTATATGGAACCCCATAGAACATGGGACAATTATGTGTATAACGACAGTGTAGGCAATACGAAAACAGCAGCATTTAGACCGTCTTTGGTGTGGTATACTAGAAGAAAAATTTGATATTACGGAATAGTTCAGTGTTTGAAAAACTATCAAATGGAAGCTTAATAATCAACTAATCATATAAATATATTCGGTAAAGCGTTTTGGTGGAATAATATTCTGCATTAGAGATTTTAAATAAATTTCGCGGTACAAGCAGGTGCATTGCGTAGATTTTTCTTCATGAACGAAGCGAACATTTTTCCCAGTTTGAAATTGTCTGTTGTGTCCTCCAGGAAATTTCTTTAGAACGTCGAACTATTCAGATCGAAACTATTCATCTATGTAGAGCTTAACGCTCTTGGAAAAGGCATGGCTTGCTTGGTAAATAAGAAAATTTATCAAAATCTCCGGGCAATTAACCGATGACCAAACTCTTAGTTCTAGCTTTTTTCCGACAGGTGGCAAACCTCTCCATGATAAAGGGTGTCCTAAATCAAATTGCTTCACAGAAAAAACGATGTAGAAAATTACCTAGTTAACCGGTCCTATTTAAACTTTTAGACATTCAAAAATAACCCATAAGTAAGCTTGTGGCATATTTATTTCATTCAACTTCAATACCATAACTGTACACTGAATGTTAATTTTAGTTTATATTACAAAATCAATGGTTATGCTAACAAATCCATTCGTTGTTTTCTGCAACGAAACTGATTTGTACTTTTTATGAAGATGCATACATAATTAACGGCACACGCGCAACTGTTAAAAGCACGAAGCTTTTGTTGACACAGAAAAGACATTCGTGCATTGCACGAAATCGATACAAAGAACTAAGAATGTTTTGTCCTAAATTAAAAAGATAGATACGTCTCTCTGGTGGTTGCAGAAGGACTGACAGATCTACTTTATCTACTCAAAATGTAATTTACGAAAAAGAAGGGCAACTACGTGAAGTTGTCCTGCGTTTTTTTAATGCTTCTGGTATGGGAATCGAACCTGAGTTTTGGGAAAGTGCTGATTATGTATCCGTGGATCTCACTAAGCCATGCTGACTGGTGAAAAGATTTTTGATTAATGAACATGAAGTTGTAGCTCTCGACAGCGCTTTAATTTTTATTTTGGGATAGATAAATTATTACCGCTCTTTCCAGCAGCAACACCATTTTGTATGAGTACGATAAAAGAGAAACAACGAGTGGCTGGTCTTCACGTGCATTTTACAAAAAGGTGTTATGATAGCAGCTCACCAGATAAAAAGCAATATGAATGTTTCATACAATATACGATACATTTGTTCTATGTACAAAATCCATGTTTACGAAACGCGTGAAAGCTACTTTACGAAACTAAATTTTCAGTGTACGCTTGTGGATTGAATCGCGGCCTCCCATAGAGTGAGAAGCCTCAGGAGGATTAAAGCGCCAACGTATTCCATTTGACGTACATTCTTCGGCGATCGATGATCGATAATCACGTTGACTCATAAGTGTCGTTTCTCGCATATGCGAACACATCTATTCTGACCGCATTTCTCCTTCCGTTCGATGCTCAGAATTTCGTAGGAAGGTTTAATCTCACAACTCACCGTTGATTGCACGATTCCGAGTGGTTTTCCGATGTCCCGATGAGAGAGTTCCGGATTTCTACACTCTAAACTACTTCTACCCAAATTTTCATGAGAAAATACCCAATATAGTGTTTTTTTCCGTGATGCAATTGGATGTGGAACACCCTTTACTACCCGATTTTCCAGTATGGGATAAATCATCAATTTATCAAATTCTCTAAAACTTCAAATTCATTCGCACCATCAGGTGCGTAAAAATATCCGGTCTTACAAGTTCAAAAATTTTAGTGATAAATAACTGAAAATGTTTTTGCGGAATATGGCTAGATTAATATCACTTTTTGCTATGATTTTTATGCTGACGTAAGGACTACTCGACACTTGTACGATTAAACTATACCCGTGTCTTCAAACTTCAGCTGGAGGTTATGGGCATTGCTCGACGCTAGTTGTCTGATCGGGCTTTTTGGATAGGACACGTAATGAAATGGAATTAAGCTAAGTACTTTTTACTTTTTGTATTTTGTGAAATCAGTTTTACCTCCCGTAATACACTAAATACGTACAGAACATTGTTTGCTGGCTAAGGTGGTTGGTATAATTGATTTATTAAATATCTGGTTCAAACTTTAGTTGGCAACGGTGGTTCTGGATGAACAGTTTTTTTTTCTTTTCAAAAAAAGTAAAACAAGAAGGTGAGATCATTCCATAAGCAAAATGCCATTTTTTACTAAATACGACCAGGGCATCGTCCGCTGGCTATTGCCGCGGGTATTGTGGGTTTCCCAGGTACCCGGTTCAAGCTTTAGTTAGTGACTGTGGTTCTTCATGACCTTCTATTCCTGAGTTGTAAGTGTGAATAAGGGCGTCTATGCAATGTTTTGCTGTACCTGTTGTGGACTCCCAGTACCTCCCGTTTCCCCAAAAGCTTTGAGAATAACTTGTGTTGCCTCAAAAGCTCTCCTTTTTATTGTATTGGTCTCCATAACAAAAAGGGCACCATTGCAGAGCATATGATTTATCAAATTATTCGCAGTTCTACTCGCCCAACGCCCCTGGTTGGGTGAGGGATAGAGGATGACACACACACGTAAGGACTACTCGACACTCACAAAACGCGACACGAGACAAGACATAACACTTATTGTCCTTAACCTTTAATAAACCCTTCCCATCTACTCAACTATGGACAGCATCGGGCCCGAAACTGGTCGACCAAATGGTCATTTTTTAAATTGTAAGAACGATAATTCACGCGCAATTTCGTTTTTTTCACGCGAAAGTAGTCCAACAACAAAATTCATTATTATTTGATGGATTTGTATTATCTTATTGTAATTTTTATTCGGGAAGATCTTGAAGTATAGGAACAGCTCCAAAGAAAACCAAGCTAGACGGTTAAGTAACATTCCGGAATCAGTATTTTTTCAGGTTGGAATTTTTTCAACCTCGATTTCTCTAACCAAGGTATTGTTGTACTTTAGAATTATATTCTTTCAAATATTATATTATCATCATTACCATTCAATTAGAAGCTGTGGATGTTGTCTAAAATCATGCCATCAAATTTAAGTCGATAATCGCTATCGTTGAAGATATCGCTAAAGTCGACGACAATAAATTGAAGATTTACGAACGTTCCCATTATCGAAAAAGGTTAGAGGTGCTGGACGTTATCGATTCAAAGTTGTTAGATTACGGATAGTAGTAAATGGAGTGATTCTAGAATAAGGTGCACAGTGAAAAACAAATCGCAGCCCTGAAATTTAGTGGGTGATGAAACACAAAGACCCGACGCGTCGGCAGAAATATTTCCGTTTAGAAATTTCAAGTCTACTATCTTTAAAAGGTGTTTTCAAGTCGATAACAACCAGTACTTATCGACATACGCTGATCGTTTGTTGATGGTATCGCTAACGTGTTATACGATAAAGAGCATTATAATCATCGCTGACGATGCTATTTTATCGATTAACAACCCAGCTGCCGAACACTAAGTTTTAAACTCGTCAATTTGCTAATATGCGCTGAAAATAAATCCTCATTCGCATTTGCGTTCGAATTGTACTTTCCGTTTAAGAAAAATAAAATTGCATGAAAATGCCAATAAGTAGAAAACAGGGGAAATAATTACTGAAAAGTATTTCAAATAATCCTATTGAGAAACAATAGGAAATTGAGAAGCAGTATGAAAGCCACAATTAATTAGATAAACAATATCGTTTATGCACCATCAACAAGTACAGTAAAGTGAGTCATAAGAAGCGGGACTAAACAAAAACACGTTGGGTAAAAATGTTTCTTTTAAATTCAATTTTTTGTTGCATTTTTACAAGTCCATACAATGTGTGTTTGAGGTGTGAAACAATTAGAACGGAACCCTCGCTATCATGGTCTGGACCACCATGATGGCCACTTTTTAGGCACATCTGATGTTACGGGATTTGAGTTGTTGAGCTGTGGTGGCTGCCCAAAACTTTTCGTACACCGACTGGGACAGTATGGCCCAATACGACTCGAATGGCCGCGCCTGTGGTACGTTTGAGCATTGTCTTCCTTACAAAAGGTATGTTATGGGCGGTCAACCAAACCAGAGAAGCTTTTGCATAATGGCACGAAGATAGGTCCGGCCAGTACACAATATCCCCATCCTTTTGGTGCTTTTTTACAAAGACAACCATTTTTGGAAAACACTTATTTGTGTAGACTTCCGTATTGTCCACCATACCCCTACACATCTGTGCGTAAAGGTTAGGTATGCCAGCGGTTGAAATCCTTATCGGAAGTTGGGTCAAACTCGTCGGTATAGAATCCCATTTTCCCAGCATCGTCAAAACGATGGTGACGCCTGGTTTAAAGTACTTACGGCCTAGTTTATCGGCACTTCACCGGGATTTCCTGCAGCTGCTTCTCCGTGTGCTTCGGTCTGAATGCTCACCCTCTACCATCAGGATTCTGAATACCGTGCTTTGCGACGTGTCGAGCTTCTTGGATAGCTTCCTGGTGCTGGCGCCAATCTTGTTCTTGACGGTAGCTTTCAATTTCGTCCGCTTTGCGATGCTTATTCCGCTCCGTCGGCTCTGTTTCTTAGCCATGCTCCAGCGTAGAACCGAGAGATCATGTTATAAATCTTGGATTTCTTGTGGCTCTCCGTCAAAAAGTGCCTCGCCACTTCCGATTTCGGATACTGTCCAAGCGTCCGAAAGACGTACTCGCGGAGAAAACTCTGTTACCGACCTTCATCGTCCACGACAAGCCATTTTAACTCAGTTTTGAGTCATTTTTGACTCACTTTCGTCAAAAGTGGAGTCACTCAAATTTGAGTAAATTGTTACTGGGATTGACAAGTAGACAAAACAAAAACATCCATTTGATTTAAGTTGATGTTTTTTATTTGTCAACTAGACAATCCCTGTTACTTTTACTCGAATTTGAGCGACTCTACTTATGACGGAAGTGATTCAAAAACGACTCAAAACTTAGTTAAAATTGCTGGCCGTGTAAACAAACGAAAACACACTGAGTACGAACAACGTCCTCAAAGAGGAGAACAAAATCACACACAGGTGTTTGTCTCTCTCTAGCGCCGTGTGGCGGAAAACGTGACATAAATTTTGTCCCTCTTGTTATGACTCACCCGTTAATCCCTGCTAGATTAGTGGAGCATATAATCATTTAATATAGTCCCAAATAACACCAAAAACATCTTATTGATTATTAACCTCGAAATGTTGCTGTACAATAGTATTAAAAATAAAATAGATTATATCTTTTGTCATAAAAAAGCTGAAAGGATGTTGTCGCCGTGAAGATGTGTGCGTGTAGCATCATGCCTCTATTTTGATTTTGAGATTAGCACTTTAGTTATCAAAATGTCGTCGAAGGAAAAAAAGCAACGTATCAAAAATTTTGCACGTGCATGGATAAAATCCAAGCTAATCTCACTCCAAGTTGGCGAAATTGTTGAATGTGGCTGAATCAACTGTTACAAACGTATTAAAAGTGTTCGGTGAACGTTTGTCGACAGCCAGAAAAGCTGGATCGGGGAAAATCGAAATCCGGAGGCCACAGCGACGACAAAAATAGTTGCCCGCTGTTTCGAGCGGAACTCCAACGTCTCCGTCCAAGATGTCGCAAAGAAGCTGGGAGTGACGCCTTCAACTGTGGATAGAGCTAAAAAACGAGCTGGACTATCGACTTACAAGAAAGTGGTATCTCCAAATCGCGACGGCTAAAGCACGATCGCGAAAGTTGTACACGACGATGCTGACGAAGTTTGATTGCGTGGTACAGGACGATGAAACTTACGTCAAGGCAGACTTAAAACAGCTTCGAATTTTATACGGCAACTCAACGGGGAAAGGCGGCAGATATTTTCAAGCACATTTAACTGTCAAAGTTTGCGAAGAAATATGTGGCAGGCCATCTGTACCTGTGGCTTGAAGAACAACATTTATATTGCGACCGGAACCGTCAACGAGGAAATTTATCAGATCGAATGCCTTCAAAAAAGTCTACTGCCTTTCCTGAAGTGACACAATTGTTCCGTTCTATTTTGACAGGATTTGGCATCTTGCCATTACCTTGCCGGAAAAAAGGCCATGGAGTAGTATGCTGCCAACAACGTTCAAGCGATGTTCAAGGACAAGGACCTTTACAACACGCCAGAGCTCCGCCCAATCGAACAATATTGGGCCATTGTCAAGCGGATCATTAAGAAGACTCAAAAAGCTGTTGTGAGCGAGAAACAGTTCAAGGCCAACTGTTGTTCTGCGACGAACAAAGTGGACAAGGAGACTGTACACATGCTTATGGCTGGTGTTAAACGAAAGACCCGGCAATTCGCATTTGGTAAAAAGGAAGCTTAGCTGAATATTTCTCCTGTATTCTATATGAACTGAACTTGAAAACGAAAAAGAATTTGACTTACTAATTAAAACTTTGATCGACTCACACCCATTACTATTTGCCCAAATTTTGATTTTAACACCATTTATACGCCGTATTTTTAATGGCAGTGTGATAAATAAACATAAATTGATAAATCATGGAGGAACACTCATCAAATTAAACTGATTTTCACCAGAAAAACAAAACAAAATGGAAATTTCGTCTTTTAAAAGTTAGTTGTTTAATATCTCGTGGTTCAAAATAGCAAACAACTTATTAAGCTCATTTAAAAAATCGTATAGCCTGTGGATTTTTATTTACAACTCAGTTACTTTATGAGTTTCAATTCACAAGGTAATCGACCACTACTTATACACTGGATACATACCCTATTAGTCCTAAATTTGTATTCTGAAATTTTTTGAGAGACCTAAAAGATGTTTCTGAAGCATCACGAGTCATATTCGAGTCAAAAATTAAACTTTGTATACTAGAAAAAATGTGGCCATGTCTTAAACATATTTTTGATAATTTCCATAACAAACTGTGTTACTTGGGGTCTTACTACACTGAAAATGTATCTTCGTAAAGTAGCTTTCACGCGTTTCGTAAACATGGATTTTGTACATAGAAAAAATGTGTCGTATTATGAAACATTCATAATGCTTTTAATCTGGTGGAATGCTATCACTACACCTTCTTGTAAAACGCACGAAATGAATTTCGTGAAGACCAGCCAATGTTTAAATTAATTATTTTTTTCTGTGAGCTAGTCAAAGCTGTAGAAAACCCAACCAGAATGAGTTCACAGTACGTCATATTTTAAAATTCAGTGTCTGAAATTTGCTACCAACAAACGAGTCCAGCTCATACTAAACTAGTTATTACACTTTTACTGATAAGTTCTCCCTACGTCATCGATATTACCCGCATCTCCCAATTTCATCGACCGTTCTTGATAAACTCACGGAAGGAGTCTTTGTTTACGTTCGTGACATTGACCGCTGCGGAGTTTGTCAATGTCCGTCAAACAGTTTGCATAGAGTTAAATTTGCATTCAAAATTGGAAACTTTTCGATTGTGAGCGATGACCAACGCGCCTATATTAAAATATCTCTTCCGAATCAATTAATATCAATTTATTTGGCCTTCACTCAAAAGTGTCGCATACTGATTAAGTTATACGATCACCCAGCAAGAAGTCGGCTTCCAGTGACACTGAGGGGAATCGATGAACCTGTAGTAGGCGTCTCGGTCTTGAGCCATAAATAATCATCTTTCATTTTCATTCACGTTTCTGCGCGTGCAATTCTTTTTCCCATCGGTGATATACCGGAAGACTAGCCTTGGTCAAATGTCACATACAAAATCAATAATAATTTGTTGTTGTCAACAGTGTCATTGACAGAAAGAAAAATATATGCGGCTTTGATTGTGCTGACGATTTGTTTAATATATGGAAGTGCCCACACCTTTTATGCCAATTCATCGTCAATGGATTCGGAATAGTTAACTTTTACTGTACTTATTTTACAATTCATTCAAGGCAAGAGTGTAAGTAGTTTACGATGCCATACCACCCTCGCTTCGAGTGTTGCTACTTTACACATTCACTTTCATCGACATTCCTATTAAGACGGACCAATAAAAACCACGATCAAAATAACAATATTGCTGTCCCTGGTCGGTTGATCGGTTCCAAAAATGAATGAATCAATTTGTAGCGTGGCGGTCAATGGTAGTATCGCTCATGGCAGAATAAACGTAAACACCCCTTACCTTTCCAACCATCAGACCAAAACCCACGCTGAGTCGACGAAACAGGTAATAACGTACGCTGTAACATTGACCCCGTTCAATAATATACCAAGACCGCAGAAATTGATATAAAAAGCTAGACTAACCACCTTGTGAAGGCCGCGAAGTAGCCATCCGGTTTGACGAGCCATCCAGACGATGGAAGCTGATATTCAATAGGAGTGCACTTAAAATGCAAACATATGTTAAATACTGCTGTTTGACTGTCAATTCATATTAAGCGGTTACGTTGTATAACGATACCTTAGGTAGTTTGTAATGTCAAGCAAACGCTCAATTTAACTTGATGAGTATGTTAATAATAATGGATAAACGTTGCTGTAACAGGTTGTTGTCAGAATTAGTTAGGCAAAATGTATCGTGACGAAGGTAAACAAATACATTAAATATCACTGTGATTCATTTTCAATGTACTAAATACAAAGCGTCAATGTACTGGTTATAGTGTGTAAAAATTATGGACTAATCAATTTTCAAAAATTATAATTGCAGAACAACACTTTAACGAATTTATTTTGAATTGCTTCACTACCAGCAGATCAGCCCCATTTGTAAAAAGCAGGCATTGGAAAAAATGATTGAATACTTCATTCAATGATTGAACTACTTCATTCGATTTTCAAACATAATTTTGAAAAACTGTTTAATTGGCGATGCTACATTCTCGTCGGAACACATAAAAAATGATCAAACGCCATCAGTTTTATAAGTAAACAATCTTCAGTCAAATAGAAAAATATTTGTTCTAAATTGCACGGTCTGAAAGTTCTTGCCTTGATTCTTATACGGTTACTTTCCTTGATGGGACAATATGACTTGGTGTTTTACTGAACTTGTCCCGCTTAGTTTCCATTTAAAATGTCGTACAAGATTTACGTGTACATGTCGCTAACCTTTTGGACGGCTCAGTATAAGTGAAATTCTTAGCTTGGTCAAATCCAATCGAATATCAGAATCAAGTATTCTTCGTGTTTTAAATGACTGATAGGTGATAAAGAACTGTCAAATAAAAGGAAATCTGATCGCTTAGCAAAATTGAGTGCCAGAACAACCCAAAAAATATTGTGCTGAAAACAAGATTACTGAATCTACACGGAAAATCGCACGAGAATTTCATGTTTCAAACATGGCAATCCATCGGATTATAAAAAAAAAACAACGTAATAGGTACATCGAAAACGTCAGCGTTTTTGTGTGTGCTGTGAATGTATTGTTCAACAGTTTGCAAAAAAAAATAAAACAGCCTAAGGAATATTTCAAAATTTGATTATTGATGTTTTTTTTTCTCAGGACGTAAAGGGTATCCCACATCAAATTAAAAACACGCTGTAGAAAATGACCTAGTTGACCGATCTGTTTCAAATTTTCAGACAATAAAATATAACCTATATTAGTAAGCTTTTGGTATACTTATTTCATTCAACATCAATACCATAACCGTACGCTCATACCTTACTCATAACCCCACTCATTAGGTTCTGTACACGCTCGTTTGTAGTTACTCAAAACTGAGTAAAAAACGACTCAGATTCGTTAAAAGAGGAACTACCCTAATTAGAGTAACTAAAGGGTTACTCATTTTTAATTGGCTAGGTCTCCTGTCGAAATTAGAGCAAACATTACTCAGTATCTAATTTTAGCTGAATTAACGATCTGAGTAAACGCTACTCATTACCATTAAAACCCGATGCTCTCCGATGGAGTGTTTTTTTTTATAATTTATTTATTTTTAATTTCATAATATTTTTTTCTATTATTGATTTTTCGGCCGCACTTGAAGAGCTTGACGGCGATCGTCCGACGGGACTCTTGTAGTACTGGTGATATGGTGGAGATGTGACAGCTAAATCCTTTTAAGAAACGATACTTTAGTTATATTTACATAAAAAGACATTTTCTTTACCTTTCAACTTCCGAACCGTTTCTGAATCAATATCCAATGTATCGACTAACTCTTTAGCTGAAGATCTAAATTATCACAGACTGAACCACGTTTTTGCTTTTGACTGCTTAATTACTAGTATAGCGCTTTTACAATCAGAGTAGCACGTACTCAGTTTCCTTATTTCAAGTTACTCAGTTTTTGACATTTAGCATGGATACACGAAACTGAGTGAAAGTTACTCTATTTAGAGTACATCTCAGTACAACATCTGGCTGCAGCTTCTTCTGTACAGAAACACACTATTCTTCATGTCTTTCTCAAATTTGACCTACTTGGGCTGGTTCCGAATTGCCTGCTTCATAATAGCCCAGTATTTTTCGATGGGCCTTAATTCCGGTGGGTTGATGATAGGGTTGGGCCGGGGGGGTGGGGGGGTTCATGTCCCTTAGTACGAAAGTGACCCCGTTGGCTTCGTACCACTCCAGGACAACAATTTGAATAGTGGCACGAAGCTAGATTTGGCCGGAAGATAGTAGGTCTCTAGTTTCTGCTTCCTTACTTCATCTGGAACTTCATACTTGTGCTGGGCGGTGAAGAACAGTAGCCCCGGAAGCCGATGGAAGTCTGCCTTGACATCAGTCTCATCATCCATGATGAGACAATGAAGCTTCGTCAGCATCTGTGTGTACAGTTTCCGGGTCCGTGACTTTCCCACCGTATGGTGCCGTTTGTCACGATTTGAACCTTCTGCACTTTGTACGTATGTAGACCCTCCCGATCCTTGGCTCTCTGAACGAAAAACTTGGACAGATTCATCATTTTGACCACATCCCTGACCGAAGCATTGGGATTCCGCTTAAACGCTTTCATGGCACATTTGTGATCCTGATCACTAATAGAACATTTATTCTGACCGCATTTCTCCTTCCGTTCGATGCTCAGAGTTTCGTAGTAATGTTTAATCACACGACTCACCGTTGACTGCACGATTCCGAGTTGTTATCCGATGTCCCGATGAGAGATTGGAGGATTTTCCAGGTGCATGCGCAAAATCAATTTGCAACGTTACGTTTCGGGTGACGCAATTTTTCCAATTTTCGAAAAACTGACAGCGATAAAAATATAACTTCATAAAAACACTCTGAACTACATCTACCCAAATTTTCAAGAAAAAATACCTAATAGGTAATTTTCTACAGTGTGTTTTTCCATGATGCAATTTTATATGAAACACCCTTTATGTTACAACTGTTACCAACTTTCGTATAACACAGACACACGTTGAATAGGCTGTTTTCATTTTTATGTGATCTAGATCATTCAAGAACTTCTTGAAGTATTGGTCAATAGTCCTTAAGATCAACTATCGTATCAAATGAATTTTCCAACGTATTCATAAGCGTCAAAGTCCTTATTTTAGTACATGGACACATGGCGGGTATTCTATCTTCACCTCAAGTCTTCTAGAAAATTCATGAAGTATCAGTTCATAAACCTTAAGAACAATCACCGAAACAAATAGCTTTTCCGACGTCATCCAACGCATCAATACTCTATTTTGGGATTCGAAGACATTTTGGGTTGTCTGTCATCAATTTGAAGTTCTTTAGATCATCGGAGAACTGCTTGAACTGATTTATTTTGTTATATTTTTCGTTAACTTACAAAAACTAGTCCATTTACGTATATTTTTTTTTTGTAAATGCTATAGTACAATTAGATTTTGAATGAAATATAAAAAAGGGATCAAGTTAAGTAGAGAGATTTTCCATTAAAAAAAAATCTTTAGTTGATATTGTTTCGCATCGTATTAAGATATTTCTTTAGGTGATTCCGCGTTGGAGTTAAGCCAAAAAGTTCGCAGTGTTGATTGTTAGTGACCGTAAGTTGATTTAAAGGTTTATACAGGGTTGGCCCAATTAAGTGAAGCAAAAAAACGTCATTGATTGAAATGAAATTGGTTCTTATCGGGTTCTCTTACTTAGAGTTCAATTCGTCCCCTCATTTTTTAATGATTGCTTTGAGCATTCCATATTTTCTGCAACATTGCCCATTGGATTGGAGCTCCTAAAATTTTCTTCCATAATAAATGAATAAGTCTAACTGCTATAATTGTAATGTTTTTGTATTCTCCATACGTGGATTAATGATTACGATGATGTAGAAGGAAATATTCTCGCATCACCATGAGGCCCCAAGAGTGGACAATAATGTTTGCTAGAACAAAAGATATGAAGGAAAGTGTTGATAGAGCCTTCAGTGTACGGCAGGCTGTGAAACGTTGAACAGAAGTATTTGAAAATTGAGCGAAAGGCATGTGATACATTGTACTCGAACCAGGCACGCGTTCCTTTGCCTTACATCCCCAATGCGTGGTGGGTCAAGGCAGAAACAAATCAACCACCTTGACAGGCAAAAAAATGCGCGCCTGAACGTGGCTTGTGAGGAAAATTAGATGTTGTATTCTAACAATAAACCCATAAAGGAGAGAGTCCTCTCGTCCCATGTAAGCAACAAAACAGAGCGTGTACAAACAACCACTAGAACCATCACAAGCCGTTGTATAACATGAGCACGATCAAGTGCGTATTCTTTTGCCTTTCAAGGCTTTTTTGGCTTCATTGTGGTGACTTTTAGCCATTATCCTATCAAGGTGGCGGATTCGTTCCTGCCTTAACCTGCCCCGCATTGGGGATGTAGGGCAAAGGAATGTGTGCTTGGTTCGAGTACTGTATTTACTTTAAAGTCCTTTTTACACGGTTTATTTTCGGCGATAACTTCAGAACGGAACAACTTATCGACCTCATTCGAATCACGTTTTCCGTTTTGGGCAAAAAGTAATCATATGGCAGTTTTTCAAAAAAAAAAAACTGTGTGAATACTCAAAATTTTAAAAATTTCGAAGGCAAGATGAAGAGCTGTGAAGTTTATTTTTCTTTCGTTGCACAATGATTGTAATTTTTCAAGTTGTATTTCTTCTCGGAAGTGTTTTTTTACCTGTGGTTTTCATTGTATTGCATTATTGCGCGAAGTAACGACTGTTCCAGAAAGTATAAACACACCTTATTTTAACGGTCACTTTGAAAATAATGAAATATTTCAACATGTCTTGGCTGCGTCCTTTTGTTTGCACATTTCTGAATGACATAGCATCAAAAAAGTGCTCAGTTTTGTGTTACCTACCAAAATGCGCGGTCTTACACCGGAACAACGAAAAAGTATTGTGCACAAATGGTGCACTGTGAGCGGACTCTCCTTGAGAAAATTGGCCAAGGAAGGAGCGTCGGAGCGGTACGATCTGCGATTCGAAAATATAGAGAACAGTGTACGTTTCAAGATGCGCCGAAGAGTGGTCGGAAATCCGGTCGTGTTAGTCCAGATATCGATAAAAAGATCAGGAATGCCTACAAACGAAAACCAGCGACTTCCGTTCGTGATGTTGCGAAAAAACTAGGGACCTCGTCGAGTAACGTCATACGTGTCAAAAAAAGACTTGGGCTAAAAACATACCGGAAGCAGACAAAACCCAAAAGGAACCCAAAACACGGGCCCGCAAACTCTACGATTCGTTGTTGTGTAGAAATTCTGGGTGTATAATAATGGACGATGAAACATATGTGAAACTAGATTACAAAACGCTTCCCGGACCACAATTCTATACTGTAAACGAAGACAAAGACATCCCCGATACGAAGAGGGAAAATTTCGTTCTAAGTGGCTTACTGCTTCGAAGAAAATTGACAAGGAAACCGTACGTAGATAGATGAAAGGAGTGAATAAGAAAGTGCGCGCAGCAGCTAATGGAAGTAAATCCATATAAATCTCTACGCAGTTGTGTTGAGTATCACATTTATCTATAAAATGAAATAAATAATATGAATCAAAAACATGCTGTTGTTTTTCTAAAATATGTTTTGTTTGTCCAGATTTTGGTGTGAACGGCCTTCAATGTCAGGTATGCCACATAACAAGTTCGGCTTAGCTATTTTACCTATTATGCTGCGCTCATCAATAGGCCAGTTATTAAGATAAAAATTAGGAGTTCATATGTTATTTTCTCCTGCTCGGGTAGAAGTGTATCAACTTTCTAACGATCTGAAGTTGTTGCCTGATTAATGTTAAATGCCAAAATAGATATCATTTGCTGTAGATGTAACTATGCATTTCACAAAGTGCTGCATAAAATAGACCTAGTTAGAGAAATATTCATTCGAGGAAAAAAAATAAACTATCAACTGTCCAACTTAATTATTAGTTGCCTGCACTTTTCGAATCATCAAGCCAAATTAGAGGTACTTGCTTCCTTTAACAGAGAGTACCAAATTGTCCTGATTCCAAGAGATTTTTATAAATTCACTTGTAAAGTCTAGGAACGGTTTGTTTTTTTTAAATAATCGAAACAAAAACATCGTACCAGAAAAAATAATAATTGCATTAACACACGTACTCTACGCACGTGCACAGGAATGTCCAGCCGCTGTGTATCATCCTGGATGTTTGCCAAAGTTTACGTCATCACAGAGTTCTGCTGCACACTGTGGAGCACAAATGAACTTAAAAGGAAACGAGAACCTAGGTTGAGATAAGGAAGAGATCACGTGAAACAGGCCTGGCAGTACACATATGTTTTTGTATAACACTCGCTTTTTATGCCAAATTGTCATGTCGACATATACTAACCTTCCCTAGGTCATAACAAACAATTGAAATTCGCTGCACGTAAAATGGACAGGTTCCTCTTTTCTCCGGCCGTTGAAATTTTTAGTTTGGTTATTTAATTATTTACTTTTGTTTCATAAGCAACGCAGTCTTGCTGAATGTTACCTTTTTTTGCAGTTCAACAGACAATTTACATTCCCAGCACGAGACTTACCAGCGCGGGGGCTGCCAAATATAAAAATCCTTCACCGTGACTTTAACCGATTTTATACTTAGCATTGGCCCAAATGAATATAGAAGATTCATTGATTTTTTTTACCGCTCGTCATGACCTCTACTGCTAAAACATGTGCTAAGAGTAAATCTTGATTGCTGCACGCACACCAACATTGATTGACATTGCTGACTAGTTGACTGTATAGTTAGAAGTGCAACCAATTCTTCAAATTGAATTATTCGCAATCTGCTTCACACTGTCTGTTAGCGGTAAGGTAATTTATGTCACAAAGAAGGTGAAGGTGATTGGTCTTGTTTTAAATTCAAGTCTCATTTCACAGAACTTGAAATGGTTTCACGTCGGTGTTTGGTTTGTGAACATGGAAATCTTGTTCGACGCATCTTGGTGCGTATTGATCGGCACCGTTCGTATTTTAATGCTGTAAGTATCTAGTGTTTAGATTTTTTGTTTGATACTGCAAATCCGGATGAAATAAATCTGTCCAGCAAATTTGGTAACTGAAATTTCTCGTTTTTGTAATATGTACATCTAGGGTTACTGGATGTAATGTTAGCCTAGCTCCTTGATTCGGCCTATGTACCAAATATGCCATTATTTCGGCGATAATCAACAAAATCTTGTTGCTATCAGGATGACCGATCTATTTCAAAGCAATTGAGACATAATTAATGAATTTATAATTGTTCACTTTCGCGTAATTTCCGATTTCCTTAACTTTTCAGACACCATAACTTTACTGGTTAAGCTGAACAGATTATCTACACGCTCTTCGTTTGATTTAAATTTGCCGAAATTGAACCTATAAACCGAATAATGCAGCCAAGATGTACAAAAAATAGTCACACGTTATAAACTAACAGGTCGCATAGGTAAAATAACAATGATTTAACATGAAAACCATAGACCCAATGTTAGGGACATATTTTTTTCTAGGTTTCCAATTATGGCCTGTCTTATGGAAAGCGTAGTAAACATGTTTTTATTGGTAACATTTACAATACTAATGTCTGAGTTATAGTGGAATGTTTTTCATATGGCTCATCTTAACACAAACCAAAGGAACAAAATATGTGTAGAGCGAATTATAATGTTTTGATTGTCGAATGACCGCTAAATCATATGTTGAAATCATTTAAGTGTTTCTTAGCAGTTTAGGTATAGTTTGATTGTTAGTAAACTTGTTTGTTGGGTAGAGCAAATACAGCTTGGAACGTCTTGAGTCAGAAAATTGGCAAAAAGCGTACATAACCAAAATTCAATAACAAATCTATCGAATGGGACGAATTTGCAACCATGAATAGACCCAATTTGATGCCTACAGACCGACATTACATCTATATCCTTCGAATGTTTCTGACTTTATAAAAAGAGTTGTGTAACTTTTCGTGATACATACTAGCAGATGGCTTATTAAACATATCTTAGCAAGTGTATAACTAGTTGAATTTAGCTTCAAGCTAAAAAAATTTATGAGTTATGATAAAAAATGTAATCGATTGTTGCATACTAGGCTGAGTCAAGGGACACATACCCTATATTAGTCTTCAAATTTTATAATTCTTTCATTTTTGCGCTTTTCAGATCAGTTGGATTACGAAATGAAACCATGTAAGAAAGATGTGAAAATACACTTGCAGGGTGGCCACAGACTTGGGAAAATCGGGAAATGCGGGAAAAATGCGGAAATCCAAAATCATCGGGAAATATGCGGGAAAAAGGCGGGAATTTCAAAAGTCATCGGGAATTTTTGTGATATGGAAGGAACCATACGTAACGTACCCCGAGATCAGAAGTTTTGTTTTTTCAGAGACCAAGGATTTTTTTGCAAACTTTTTGCCATGGATTGGTTTGAGTGGTGGTGAGTGTGTGAATGCATGCATCTCATCAACGTAATAGATAGCGCAACGCCAACCTATGACAAGAAGCACTTTCTGCGACGTTTCAACATGCCAAGGGATATGATCCTAGACATTATGCGACAACTAGAGTCAACTGGTGACTTTTTCCAGCTGTTGCGATGCAGCTGGATATGCTGGCCTTAGTGTTACATAGGTGCACTGCAGCCTAACGGAGGTTGGCGTATGTCCTCAGCTAGTTCTCTCGACGAAAAGTTGAGGGTTGGTGACCCTGAGGATTTTTTACAAATCTGTCCTTAAGGGGACCTTCTCCTGGTTGAACACGAAAAAACCTCTTTTTTTGAGTTTTTCTCACGCCAAGACCAAATAAGATAGACGGTTAATTTATTTTTTATTTTTTATTAAATACAAAAAATTATTGAAAAAAAATTTTTTTTGACCAAAATAATGTGACACGCATCCGCTAGAGGGCGCTGGAAAAAACGGCTTTTCTAGCTGTTGCCAAGATATCTCTTGAAGGAAGTTTCTGAAATCAAAAAATCAAACGGGGAATTGTTAGTAACATGATTTTTTATAAGATGTACTAAAATGAAGAAGATCCGATCAAAAAAAATATAATAAGCGGACTTTGAAGAACATAGTGTTATTTTTGGCCTTTTTTTGAATATTTAAGCCCCTGTAGAAATGCAACCGGACCACCTAGGTCAAAGATTTTAGTTCATCTTATGAAAAACTAATAGACGAACAAAATAAGCCCAAGTTGAAGAAAATCCGACTATTTTTACTGAAGTTATCGTGGAAACAGTTGCAAAAAATGCATTTCGAGAAACCTGCCGCGCGGGCCATGGAATACCGTAAAACGGTTCATGTATATAGGTATATATAGCACTATAACTCGAAAAATAATTTTTTTTTTCAAAATATTTTAGGAGAGTGTTCTAGAGGTATTAAGGAATCCATTTCTTCAAAAAAAAATCGATTTTTTTAAAGGTAACCAGGAGAAGGTCCCCTTAAGACTTACGGCCTGCAGTATGTACGTCCCTGAATACCGGAAAAGGTGAAAAAACTGATGGACAAAAATTCTTCCCAAAAGTTCGAAAGCAATCTTATAAATTGTATAAATCTTATAACAGTGCACTTAGAAACTCAGGGAACTTACCAGAAGTTCGGTATACTTCTTAGATTTGACTTCCCGAGGTTTAGCTATTCTCCCTGATGTCAAAGGTACATCCCATAAAATCAGGGAACTTTCCAGATAATCGGGGAGCTTTCAAGAAATTAAGAATTCTTCCTAGAAGTTCAGACAACTTTCCTGAAATTCAGATTGTTTCCTAGAAATTCAGGGAATTGTTCACAAATTCAGGGAGCTTACCACGAGTTCAGAGAAGTTTCCAAAAGTAAGGGGATCTTCATAGAAGTTCAGGTAACTATCCAGAAATTCAGGGGGCTTCCAGAAGTTAAGAAAACTATCAGATTATTTTGAGTATTATTCAGAAGTTTATAGAACTACTCAAGATGTCCATGGAACTTCCCAAAAATTCAAGGAACTTGCCAGAAAATTAGAGAACGTCCAATAGAGAACAGTCAAGAAATTCATGAAGCTTTTCAACAGTTTGCGGATCTTCCTAGAGGTTTAGTGAACTTCTTAGAATTTCATGAAACTTGCTAGACATATACAGAACTTTTTAGAAGTTCAGCGAACATGTAGGAGTTCAAGAAACTTCCTTGAAGTTCAGGGTTTCTCATGAATTCAAACTTCTCAGAACTTTAGAAAATGCTCACAAAGATCATGGAACTCCCCCATAGATCAGGAAGCTTTCCAAAAGGTCAGCAAACATCTCAGACATTCAGAGAATGTCCCAGAAATTCATAGAATTTCGCAGAAGTTCAAGGAACTTTCCAAAAGCTCGAAAAATCTCCCAGATGCTCTGGGGATTCAGCAATTCAGGAAATTTCTCATCAGTCCTGCGATCTTCCAAGAATTTCAGAAAACTTCCCCCAAGATCGGCGAACTTTCCAGAATTTCAGAAAACGTCCCAGATAAACAGGAAACTGGATTTTTGAGCATTCGAAAAGTTTAGGAAACATTCAAAGGATTTTTCCATAAGTTTGAGGAGCTTCCTAGAACTTCAGGAATCTTTCCAGGTGATCGAGAAACTTTTCAATCGTTCCGAAAACATCCCAAAAGTTCAGGGTATTTAAGTTTTAAGAAGAATTTAAACTTCTTACTACTCGATAATTTTTCTAACCCAACCAAAACAAGAATAAAGAAACCAATTACTTTTTAATCAATTTCATAGAATTTCCACCTATTCACAATCTTGGAGATCATAAAAAGTTCTTGTACGGTTTAACAACATCTCGGTCATGCTACATAATCCACAGAAATTCCACGGCTTCCAAGATTTTTGTTTCAATTTCTCGTAAGTTATTTAAATATGTGTGATATTCTGCTTTTTATCACACACACACTTAGAAATTATGAATTTTTCACGAAACCTAATCCATGTTTGTAAATAGTCCGGGAACGTAAAGTCGGGGAATGTAATAGTCGGGGAACGTAAAGAAAGATTTCGTGTAAAATTATGTCTCCTGAAACTGAAACATACGCAATTCGACAAAAGATGTGTTCGGTTGAATTTATTTCCTCATCTCTTTCAACACATTCTTATGCGCTAAAGGATGCTTGCATGTGTCGGTCTCAGGGACAGAAATTTACACGAGATTATGGTAGTGTGCAGAACATGTACCTGCTGGAAGTTAAAACAACTTCTGGGAAGCGAAATCTGATTTTCTAAGTCCCGTCATTTCCAGAAAGTTGTTCCTATTCCATGCATGATCAGCAAACTTTTTGGAAGTTCATCCGCTCAAAAAGTTTTTTTTAAAAATAGTGTTTAAAAAAGTGAAAGTGAGTTCATCCAAGTTTCCAGAAACGTTAATATTTTCGGCAATTCAATTAACTTCTCTAAAGTTCCACCATTTCTCTTCTCGAAAGACAGCGAGCAAACTTTATGATTATCTGGAAACTTCCAATTATTTTATTCAACTGCCGAGAAGTTTAATCAACTTCTGGCATGTTCAGTATAGATATTTCCACATATTCTTCATAGATATTCCGAAGTTCATTAAATTAAATTTTTAAAGAGTGCGTTCAGTAAGAAACTTAGAAGCTTATATAAGTTCTGAAATGATGCAAAATAGATCCGATATAAAACAAAATTTACACCAGCGATGCAGCGATGTTTTTGCGTTTGTTCTAAACAAATAAGGCTTGCTTCATTTAGAATTGGAACAAACTTTTGCTCATATTGTGGCGCTCCTGGTGGACGGATTTGGAAGTTCTTGGCGCCCACGTGTCGGGAATTTTGTCAGCTTCACGTATGTTTTTTGACATTCCGCAAATCGACTGTACTTTGTCAACAATCAACATGGAAGCCGAAAGAAGGGAAAAAATTGTGCACAGTTATTTGGAAAATCCATTGTGGTCTGCATCTAGGCTAGCTAAACAGCTGAAATTGCCCAGAAATACCGTATGGCGCGTTATCAAACGGTATAAAGAAACATTGACGACGATTTGGAAGCCTCAAGCCAATCGTCGGAGTGGAACTGTCGACCGGAAACTGCGTGGTAAGATTTTGAAGACGATTAAGAGGAATCCCAATCTGTTGGACCGTGATTTGGCCAGAAAATTCGGTGCTGCCCATAGTACCGTGAGGAGAACTCGACTCCGGGAAGGAATCAAGTCGTATCGAGCTAGCAAACAGCCAAAGCGGACCATAAAACAGAATAGTGTGGCCAAAATCTGTGCTCGGAAGCTATAAAACCAGGTGCTGACCAAGTTCGACGGGTGTCTTCTGATGGACGATGAAACCTATGTCAAGGCTGGCTTCGGGCAAATCCCAGGTCAAAAATTTTACTTGGCAACGGCTCGGGGGGATGTTCCAGCCAAATTAAAATTTGTTTTTGCCGACAAATTTGCACGAAAATTCATGATTTGGCAGGGCATTTGCAGCTGTGACGTCGACAATGACAATGACGTCGGAACTATACCAAGAAGAGTGTCTCCAAAAACGAATTTTGCCGTTCATTCGATCTCACGACCAACCCTTAATGTTTTGGCCAGATTTGGCAAGCTGTCATTACAGCAAAGTCGTTCAAGAATGGTATGCAGAGAAAGGGGTCCAGGTTGTTCCGAAAAACCTTAACCCACCCAACTGCCCCCAGTTCCGCCCTATTGAGAAATACTGGGCAATCATGAAGAGGAGACTCAAGGCATAGGGAAAGGTTGTCAAAGACATCAATCAGATGAAGACCTGGTGGAATAAGACAGCTAAAACGATGGACGAAGAAGGTGTGCGTCGCTTAATGAGCCGTGTTACAGGAAAAATTCGAGAATTCCTTCGAAACCGTGACGAATAATTTTATCCGTATTTTTTCTGAAAAGTATGAAGAAAACGCTACATTTGTATAAAAAAAGATCTTGAATTCAATAAGAAATAACTGAAATACAGGCAATTGTTTTTGTTCCAATTCTATCTGAAGCAAGCTTTAAATCCAAACCACGATTTGAACCACCGTTGAAGATGCCCTTAGAAGATCTGGCTACACGGCTGTAACAGGTGAGGCCAGAAATAAACTTATCTTTCATTTGGTGGCGAATGTGATTGAAGTTTGGCGAATTGCGTTTGTAAGGGTGTTAACACATGGTGAAAGAAGAATATGAGCAGCTGTGCTCAATGCCGTCTGACGTTGTTTGCCGGATTCCAGTGAAAAGAACATGGTTTGGACAAATTTTGGCTAGAACCAAGAAGGAGCTACCAAATTTGACAACATTTGTTGAAAATTCACTTATCCTGTCGCACAAAAAGGCGTGTTTTAAATAAATGGAAAGTGTCTGGTGGTAAATCAAACTGGAAAAAGTTTGGGAGCTCAGAGATTTAGCAACGAGTAATTTATATTAACTCATCTCAACAGTCGGGAAAATAAGGCAAAAATGCGGGAAAAATTCGGGAAAAATGCAGGAATTTTTATATTAAGATTGTGTGGCCACCCTGCACTTGTATAAATAGTAGTTTAAAACACCTATTTATTTCAAGCCCATCTTGATGACGAGTTCTTGTTGAAAGTATGTTGAAATTAAATGTTATAACTCTGTAGTCTGAACAAGGCATAATTGTCGATACTATTGTCCAAAAATACAAGACTTAAGATTTCTTCAGACATTCATTATGTATAGTAAAGATTATATATAAGAGGGCTCGATGGCATAAGTTGTAACTGACAAAAATCGTATTTCAAGAAAACAAGCTTTAAAGCGAGTTGTTTTTCTGTTCGCTGTAGAATGATTCACGTTGGACAACCCTTAACCAAAATTTCAATACATACAGAAACTTTCAGGAAGTAAAATAAAACATGGTATGAAATTTTTTCCATATTTTTTTTTATTCAATATCAATTGCATATCCCAATGCACGAACCTTCTTCTTTACACTACTCATAAGGTCCTGTACAACATTTCAGGGCAGCATGACAATTTAGCCTTTCAGGGCAGCATGACAATTAAATGCTTATATGCTTGTATTACAATTTGTTTTTCAGCATTTCAGCATAACATTTTCATCAAAATTCTATTTCTGAACTACAACTACTATTCCATAATAGACTGGCATGTGATAGTAGCAGTATATAGTTGTTTTTAATTATATGTGTTATGTTATATTACAATAAGATATTACATTTATTTCAGAATATAGAATAGTCTTTTGTATCTCAAAATAATAAAACAAATCAAATATCTTCTCATTGAAATTTTATCTTTGTTGAAAGGACTGATCTACTCTGCTGTTCAGCTTTTCAGGGCTATTCAGATTTTTTTTTTCATATATTAATACATATCCAAATTTTATTTTGCAGTAACAATCCAGTGGCTTTCAGTTACATTTTGTAAATAGATATATTATATTCTATTACGTACATTATATACATATATTCCGAAGAGTAAGGGGGAAATACAGGGTGCCAAACGAACTGTAAGCTGGATGAGAAATTCGTGATTATCTGGCCTATGTCATGGATGACAATTATGCCTTCCTTGATGGAAATCATCAGATAGAGATCAGCGAAGGTCTAATTATCTTCCGACAGTCTACAGTGAGTTTGCTAACCCTATTTTTAACAAACTGTTCATTTCCTGTAATAAGAGCGTTTCGTTGGAAGAAGATTCTCTCTCCTTTCCGTGGGTTTCGTGTAAGTGCTTCTGCTTACGGGTCCAACCTCCGGTTTTGGCCCTTCGTACAAAGGAATAGTGAGAATCACAGGAATGTACAGTTTGATCTGATTAGTTGCCATTAGGAGGAACTGTACGCCACGGCAAGTCCTGCACTGGTGGTGGCTTCCTATCACATCACATCACATCACTTTTTTTAGCGTGGCAATCCATTTTTTCTTTATATCTTCCTCCGAATTCACTTCCTTAGGATGCTTCCAAAGTGCCTGCTTCATGATGGCCCAGTACTTTTCAATTGGCCGCAGTTCCAGTGCGTTCGGGGGGTTGAGATGCTTCGGCACGACATTGACCTCCTTAGCTTTGTACCACTCCAAAACCTCTTTCGAGTAATGGCACGAGGCTAAATCCAGCCAGAAAATCGTAGGACTATCGTGTAACCTTAGAAGAGGAAGTAGACGCTTTTGGAGGCATTCCTTTTGGGCACCTACCCATTGACCGTTCCAGTTGTCACGAATGGGGTGCTCCGGTTACCACACGAGCAAATTGCTTGCCAAATCATATATTTTTTGGCAAACTTTGACATCTTCTGCTTTTAAACGTCCTCAGAGACATCGAATTTATGGTGAGCAGTGAAAAACTAGAGCCCCGGGAGCTACCGGAAGTCTGCTTTTAAAGACTGTATTCGATGGAATTTAGACACACATAATAGGTCACCAAAAATTTCCTTGAGCCCGGTTCTTTTCAAACTTTCTGGAAATAAAGTACTACTAAATGGTTAAGTTTTGACATCATTGGTTTATTGAACCGCTTCTCCCAACCAAATGCCCGCACCTTTGCCTTGACCCCTTTCATCGAATTTTGGGCAATGATAGGACCGACTTGCTTACTTACTTTTAACCACACTTTCTTTAGTTCAAGTTCATTTTCTATCAGTTTTGGAGTTTTAACGAGCTTTGTCGCTAAGAAACGCAATTATTAGCGTTCGTTTGTAGAGGGACTATCTAGAGAAACCTCGATGACAACGCTTTGGAGAAAGGCTCGTTACATGCGAAACCGCTCATCCTCCAATGAGAGTGAAGAATTCTCCATGCAGTGGATATTCGACTTCGCTAAAAAGGTTTGTCCAGACTCTGTCCCAACACAACCGAATTTACGGGATTCCACCCGAAGTAACGGTTTTCTGGACGAACCATTCACAATGTTGGAATTTTCAATGGCACTTCTTTCATCGAACAACTCTGCTCCGGGAAGCGATATGATTAAATTCAACCTTCTGAAAAATCTCCCCGATGTCGCTAAAAGACGATTACTTAACCTGTACAACACTCTCTTGGGATTAAACATAGTTCCACCCGAATGGAGACAGGTTAAAGTAATAGCTATTCAAAAGCCTGGGAAACCAGCGTCTGATTACAATTCATACCGTCCGATCTCTATGCTATCATGTTTAAGGAAATTGTTAGAAAAAATGATCCTATCAAGACTTGACCGCTGGGTTGAATCAAACAACCTGCTATCAAATACGCAATTTGGTTTCCGAAAGAGCAAAGGAACAAACGATTGTTTAGCGTTGCTTTCATCTGATATACAACTGGCCTTTGCACACAAGGAGCAATTGGCTTCAGTGTTTCTGGATATTAAAGGCGCACTTGATTCAGTTTCCATAGATATACTGGCAGATAGCCTGCACAGTAATGGTTTACCAGGAATTTTAAATAATTTTTTGTATAATTTACTGTCAGAAAAACAAATGACCTTCAATCTAGGTCAACTGACAACTTCCAGAATAAGCTACATGGGCTTACCCCAAGGCTCATGTTTAAGTCCCTTACTTTATAATTTTTATGTTAAAGATATTGATAACTGCTTGGAAAATAGATGCACGCTAAGACAACTTGCAGACGACGCTGTGATCTCCTTAAGAGGTCCGCGTGCGGAAGTCTTGCAAAGACCATTGCAAAATTCTCTAAATAATCTGTCCATCTGGGCCAGAAATTTGGGGATCGAGTTTTCACCGCAAAAAACCGAATTGGTAGTGTTTACTATGCACTTGGAGTACTCACATTGCGTATTTAAAACAGAAATGTCAACCAAGGATCAATTTTCTAAGATCAATTTCCGGAACATTGTGGGGTGCTCACCCGGAAGACCTTATTAAACTCTACAAAACAACTATTCTTTCAGTTCTCGAATATGGCTCTTTTTGCTTCCTCTTGGCAAGAAACAGCCACCTCATTAAATTGGAACGCGTTCAATATCGTTGTTTACGTATTGCCCTTGGCTGTATGCATTCAACGCATAATATGAGCCTGGAGGTTCTGGCAGGAGTAAACCCTTACAGAACCGCTTCTGGGAGCTCTCATCTAGAATACTGATCAAGTGTGGAATCAGTAACAACCTTGTGATTGAAAACTTCGAATAAATGCTCGAATTGAGTACCCAGTCTAGATTCTTGCGAATCTATATTAACTATATGTCATCCATTATTAGTCTTCCATGCTATAGTTCTCCTAGTATACGCTTCCCTTATCACAGTTCCTCCATTGATTATGATCTCTCCATGATACAGGCCATTCAAGGAGTTCAACTTCGGGCTATTTTAATTCCCCATATTTTTATTGAAAAGTACCAACATGTCAATTGCAATAGTAGATTTTTCACAATGAATACACATCTGCCTTCCGGAAACTTCAGGAACCTTGTTCCGTATATGTTGCTGAGCTGGCAGCAATCAATTTCGCATTGGGGATAATTTCCGGCATGGCCATAGACCATTATTTCATCTTGTCAGATAGTCTCAGTTCTATTGAGGCCCTGCAGTCGATGAAAACAGTGAGGCACTCATCTTACTTCCTTGCACAAATAAGGGAGCAGATGTGTGCGTTGGTCGAAAGATCATTTAAGATTACCTTTGTATGGGTCCCCTCACATTGCTCAATCCCAGGCAATGAGATGGCGGACTCTCTAGCAAAGGTGGGCGCATAAGAAGGCGAGATTTTTGAAAGAAGAATTTCACATGATGAATTTTTCCCATTAGTACGTCAGAGTTCTCTTCAAAGTTGGCAAAACGATTGGACAAGTAATTCTCTTGGGCGGTGGTTACATTCCATTATTCCAAATGTTTCGTCGAGATCGTGGTTCAAAGGTCTGGATGTAAGTCGCGGTTTCATTCGTGTGATGTCAAGACTTATGTCCAACCACTACTCGCTAGACGCACATCTCTACAGAATTAACCTCGTCGATAGCAATTTATGTAGGTGCGGAACCGGTTATGATGACATCGCTCACGCAGTTTGGCATTGCCCGGATAATGATGCCTCCAGAGCACGACTATTGGATACCCTAGTGGCCCGAGGTAGACAACCCTTCCGCGAGATAAGAGATGTTTTGGGAATGCGTGATCTTCCCTACATGCAAGCGATTTACGAATTCCTTTGTTTGTCTGATCTAAGAGTGTAACGTCATCACCCTCCTTCCTTCCACTCTAGTAAATTCCCTACCATTGTGTCCCAGTTATACTATCCATTTGTTTCCGTGCTACTTGTACCTGCCTAGCAATCTGTGGTCACCCATCTGCGGCTTTGTTCCTGGAAGGGACTACAGGGATCGAGGATTTGGTAGATGTCGCAACCAAAAGCAGCAAATAATGGCTTAAATAAGTTATCTACCTAGCCCTTTCCAAACGAAAATGTGACCCATTAATCTCGAGCAAGCCACGAGTAATTGGCATCCCTCTTTTACTAATAACAAAAAGTAAAATTTTTTGTACAACAATATTGAATATCGGCTCCGTAAAGTGTTACACACGCCTGAGCCTAACAAATAAACGAACTGATTAATAACGAGCTTTGTCTTCATGATTGCCCAAAATTTTTCAATTGGGCGAAGTTCCGGAGTGTTTGAAGGGTTGACGTCTTTTGGTACAAAAACTACATTATTATCTTTGTACCAGTCTAAGACGGGCCGGGCATAGTGGCAAGATGCCAAATCCGGCCAAAACAGTGTCGGGCCATCGTGAGATCTCAAGAAGGGCATAAGTCGTTTTTGGAGGCATTCGTCCTTGTAGATTTGTCCATTGACGGTCCCAGAGGTGATGAAGGGCTGACTCATTTTGCCACATCCGCAGATCACTTGCCAGACAAGGAATATTTTGGCGAATTTCTACAGTTTCTTCTTCCGTACACTCTCCGGAACGGCCAACTTAGAAGTGGCGACGTAGTGTTCCTGTCCTGGCATTTGTTTGTTGTCGGCTTTAATGTAGGTCTCATCGTCCATCACAATGCAGAACGGTTTTGTGAGCCACTCTCTGTACAGTTTTCTTGCACGAGTTTTGGCCACCGAGTTCTGTTTATCGCTCCGGTTCGGTGCCTTCTGGATCTTGTACACATGTAATCCAGAACGTTTTATTGTTTTCTGCACAAAACAAACTGAAACTTTCGCCTTTTTCGCAACATCCCTGCTCGAAATGTTGGGATAACGCTTAAATTGGTTCAATACCATCCTGGCCTTCTCCGGATTTGATGTTCCACGTTTTTTGCCACTACCATTTTCCGCGTGGTTGTCTCACGGTCCTTGAACGTTTTGATCACATGAAATAAGGTTGAATGTGCGATTCCGAGCTGTTTTCCGATCCATCGATGAGAAGCTTTTGGGTTTTCGAAGTGAGTGCTCCAAATTTGTTGGCGCACTATTTCTTTATTCGAAGCCATCACTGAAATCACTCGAATTTCAATAATTTTTACCCACACGCTAAAAAGTTACGAACAATTGCGTGTGTCCAAATTTCATCGAATACAGTCTTTACATACGTCTCACCATCCATAACAAAGCAATGTGATATCGCCAACATCTGTGTGTAAAGCTTCCGTGCCCGTGTTCTACCTACCGTTTCTGCCTTTCATCGCGATGAGGCGCCTTTTGGACTTTGTACGTGTTGTGTTTGTAGTCCTTCACTTTTTTTTGCACCTTGCACGAAAGTTTTGGTTCGATTCAGTTTCTTCGCCACATCTCGAACTGCACTGTTGGGATTCTCCTTGAAAGCTTGAACTACCCGCTTGTGATCCTTAACACTATACGGCGATCTATTTTTGCCACTTTTTTCTTTTCGATCCATGGTCAAACGCTCGTGGGATCGATTTAAAACACGAGACACCGTAGAATGTACCATTCCCAGCTTCCTGCTGATGGCACGGTGAGAATGATCCGGATTTTCGAGGTACGTCCGCTAAATTTCTTTGCGCCGCTGCTGTTCTTCCGACTGCACGATTGCAACGCTTGGACATCTGCTAGTGAAACTTACACAGCGTAAACAAATACACATTGAACTAATTCCACCCCAAATTTCAATAGAAAATACCCAACGGGTAAAAAGTTACAGCTATTTAAATGTGGTGCAATTTGATTCCGTACAACCTTTTTTCACCGCTATTGTAAACGAGTTTTTATTTTCTGAAGAAGAAAACTTGCAGGTCAAACAGCGCGATTTTGTTATCTATTTGTCGTCAATCAGAAGTAGACCATTTTGTTACAATGATAGTTACGTTTTTGGTTTCACTTCTTAGATATATAGTAGGCCTTAGAAAACTAACCTAGCAGGTTTACATTTTTAATGTATAGATTATCTAATTAAATTGAAGTATTGCTTTCGTTTTGTTTTGGGCGCATTGAAGTCAACATTTTCTCGGTGTTTTTGTAAGTTGCCATCATCTGATTTACAGGTCCAAATTTGGCATAATTTGTGCGATGATGGCTTGTAGTAAATATATTTACTGTTAAAATTAAGTTTAGATAAAAGTTCTTCCGATTCTATTCGTTCTTCTTGTATGTCTGAAAAGGGTGCCAAACTACGCTACAATATTCCAGTATTGACCTCACATATGCAATGTACCATGTTTTTATTATGTACGGGCCATGAAAATTGTAGCAAAAACGTTTTATACATCCAAGCATATTATTTGCTCTGTTGATGATGGTATTGTTATGTTCAATAAATGTAAGTTTCGAATCCAAGATAACTCCTAAGTTCCTTACTCTTTTACATTTTTCAACTGGCTGATTCCCTAAATTGATAGTTATACCTGGGGTGCTACGTTTCATTATACTAAA